>JBBPTZ010001115.1:0-11759 GCA_038094315.1 Phylloporus cf. tubipes
ACCTGCCTTTATCTTCTCATCCTACACTTGGCTCCAGACCAGACTTGCTGGAGTTAAGCACACCCTTGTTTTCACCCATATTTAAGCTCAGACTCCTCTTCTCTCACCTCAGTTGTGTCTTACCTCTAAGGTATAAAACTAAAATGAGTTACTTAGTCCCACCCTTCTTATTTACAATTAGCTAATGTATGCAGTTGGCTGCACTGCCACTACTATAGATTCAGACAATCCACTCCTTTGCCACTGTAGCAGCTAATATGGATATGCAATGATAAAGATGACAATATGTATTCATTCACCAATGAACTTTCAAATATGAGTATTTGCAAAGGAAAACAAAAGGTATGCTAGAATGCAGTGTTTTACCAATGATTACTAATTTTTTTAGGCCACAGCACACAATTAATACTTGATCTTGATGCCAATCCAAACAATGTAGTGGCTAAATGTGTTGTGAGACTATATATTATGATGTTGGTGCATACTGCATGGTCACCCATTCCCATGGGTCACACCTGCTGGCAACCCTACAGGTAGAAATACACCATGCTTGAGCATGTGTTTAAGCTGGACAAGTTGATATGTGGTATTTTTTATGTACATCCAGAGATAATGAAAAATGATGAGCATTGACATGTACTGCATTGTGCTGAGATAGGGTGTTGTTGAGGTGTAAAAAATGAAAGACTGTGTTTTTCTGCACAAGGAAAGCAATGGCAGTGCAGACCTATTCAAGGAATTTGCTTAGTAACTGGGGCAGTGGGGGGAAATAGTGCCAGAAAATGCCAGTATCTCTATCAAAAACTGGATGCACCATGTCTGCAACTTGCCCCTGCCAAACTGGAGCTGATTTCCAGCCACATTTCAAGCAATGGGTGCAAATTGCTCCAGCTTTGTAAGTGCGCACCGCGATATCAGAGGGACCGACGTAGCAATTCCGGCCACACCACGAGTATTGAACTCCCCAGGCAGTATAAGGCGGGCAGTGGGCTCCGATCTTGCGACTCTGCACCTCCGACGTTCCGCGTTCTTTAAACAAAAGAACGATCGGAGTGAAGGTGAGAAGCTCCGGACAAGCTTTGAGCGAAGCCACTGTAGCTGCCCAAATACCGGGCAGTCCGTTCGCGTCATGGGCTGAGCTATCGACGGCCATGGTCCGGATCATGTTGGAGAGGAAGGTGTGCGTATGCAGTGGTGGAGCGGAATGCGGAAGGAACGCAACAATAAAGTCGAAGTAGCCCCTACAGGCTGCCTGAGCACTGGCAAATGGGGAGTAAACTTAAGCTCACTCGTCGACCAATTTTATAGCTTCCTTGGTGCGTGGTGCGTGGCGCATCCAGGAATCTTCGATGAGTAAGAACAGCCCGCGCCAGTCCCCTCGCGAAACGTCGCCTCCTTGGAAATCAGTAAGCAGGGGCGACCCGGCGGAACGAAGGGTCGCATTTCCAGCTGATCGAAACGCGCTAAATAGGGACGCGCCAAGGAAAGCGTCGAGAAGGTCCGGAAGGGTGCTGTAGGCAGCCTCGTCGTCGCAGGTACCGTACTTGAGTCCACCAGTCAGGGGGTCGCACTCGGCTTCGAGGACGACCATCGCATTGGCCGGATACCCGGCGTCCACGGAAATCTGAACAAACCTCCCCGACGCTTGTAGGCTTGACGCTGCAGCTGCGCCGCCACCCACCCTGAGAGAAACCTTGCTGACGAAGAGCTATGGCGGTTACGGAACGTAAGTGTCGTTGTAAATGTTAGCAGACTTGACCATACGTTTTGCGCCTGTGCAATGTACTCATACCGAAAGTTCGACTGCAGCCAATCCGTGAGCTGGCTGGCACTACCGCCTATGTTAACGAGGAGAAGCGGCCATGTTACTTTCGAATGGAGCCGCCCATGGTACCCCCCAAATTGGCTCTCCTGCGGCGGTCAATATCCCAGCATAAACCAAGGATTCCAGACTTACCCGCGCGGGTCGTTTGTCCCCAGAATTCTGGACTTTCATTCTGATACAGTGAGGGCAACGATAGTCCTCCCCGCTTGCCCCGCTGGAGCTGCATCGTTGCTCGCACACTTTCGCCCTGCATAACAGTACGCCGCAAATGCGAAACTGCTCAGAAAAATGGCCGCAGAAGTTGCAAAACGCTTCTAAAGGGATAGCAGGTTGGTGCTGCGGAGCAATTCTGAGAACCTCTAAGTAAAAAAAAAGTTGAATAAGCGCAATTCAGGCGGATTATACGTTCCAACCTTTTCCAACTTCCTCAGCATTGCCTACTTCAAGTTCCTCGTCATCCAGAGGAACACGCAACCTCTTTGAGGCAATTGAGTTGCTAATGCCTCCACGTCTGATTGATGAAGCCATTCCAAAGGTTGACAAAGGTGGGTTAAAGTTAAAGTTGGCGGGTGGACGTTCTGTAACGAGTAACGAGCCCGCGAGACCGTAGTCAGAACAGGGCCTTCGTAGCGATCACGTGCTGAGACATCCCGCTTCGCCCCGACGCGCCGATGATTCTTTCATCCTTCATCGCACGCAGATTATCGACCCGCTCCTCTCTGGAATACTTAAGGGGCGATCTCTGCGTCCCTCGCCCGTGTCACCTCTCTCTTCCGCCCCGCTCGCATCTTCTCGCTCTCACCTTTCTTCGCGTATCGCTGCATACAATGACCTCCGCTCCCTGTCATGAGCTTGATAGGAGCGGGCCCGTGCACGACGGAATTCCTGCTTGGTAATCGTAGCGTACTACTGGCTCTCGATCTGATTTCTCTTTCTTTCCCTAATGTCGAGCTCCTCTCTTCTAGGTAGCGCTGTCCGTCTCCGTTTGTATGACCAGGCAATCTCATCCTCTCTTCTAGCCTCCAACGCACCCGAGCTGAGTCAGTGCCATGGATTCTAGAGTCCTGACATTAGCTCGACGTTACCAAGCCCTCTGCCCCTAAAAGTCATTTTCGTCCCACTCAATTCCTCGTCGCTACAGGCGATATTTCTCTTGCTGCCATGACCTCGTTTAAACCTCCTAAGCCACTCCCCTTCAGTGGGGACAAAACCAAGTTCATCGACTGGTTCCGCTCTGTCGAAACCTATTGGGCATGCATGTCGGCAACGGATGAGCAAAAGGTGTTTGGAACCTGCCTCCTCATGAGTGAGGGGACAGCTCTGACCTGGTCTGGAGCTTATGCATGCACTCAACTTTCTAAGTCCCAGAACGACCCGAGCTGTGGGCGCTGGAGGGATTTTGTTGCTGCTCTCAAGGAGACCTATGCCCCGATTAATGAGATGATTGAAGCTCAGGCCCAGCTTCACCAACTCAAACAGGGAACTACCTCCACCGAGCAGTATTTCATTGTCTTCCATCAACTTATGGCTGAGGCTGGGTACACGACTGTCGCTGCCAGCACCCCTGAGGCAGACCATTTGATTGACCTGCTTCACACTAATATGAACCTGCACATCGTGCACACTGCCGAAGATAGCCACCGCCTTCACAGCACCCGTGATTTAAATGCCTTTGTCAACACCACCAAAGAGATAGGAAAGGTGCTGGAGCATAGGCATGGAGGAAAGGTTCCCTCTGCCAACCCTGTTGTTGTTGTTCGGCCCACAGTGACCCCACGAGTGCCCCAACCCCCTTTGGTGAATCCCACTGTTCCAGCTGCCCATGCTGCCCAGCCCACCCAAGCTAGTCCAATGGGTGACAAACGAGACGCGACTGGAATCACATATGAAGGGCAAGGAAGGCCCATGGATGTTGGAAGAGCTTGTGCCTCTCAACTTTGTTACAACTGTGGGGGAACAGGTCACTTTTCGTAAGACTGCCCCCAGCCCCAGGTCCCACAGATGCAGCGCCTGAGGAATATGACCTTAGAGCTCACTGAGGGAGAAAAGGAGGAGTTCTTGAAGGGTTTTTAAATAGGTCGGGAGATAGTGTGCTCTTTTCGACCCATGGTCTGGTTTCGAAATGGATCCTGCCTGAAAATCTGAAATCTTGTATTGTAACGTCCAATGAATCCAAGTCATCTTCTGTGGTCCAGTTGAAACCCACCCAAGTGCTCCCTTCTCAATCAGTGAATCCGAGGTTCAGGCCGTGGACCTCTCTTTGGTATGCAGTCTGTTTACAGGACCAGACCCAGCCGCGTGCCATAGCCCTCCTTCGAACCCTAGTGGACACTCACTGCCAAGCAGAGGCAACATCAGAGGTGCTCTCAGAGCTAAATAAGCTCTCAGTTGAGGATGCGAGCAGTGCCATCCAAGAATTCCATAGCCCAAAATGATTCATTCGAGGAAATGGGGGAAATTCACTGACTCTGCCTGTGGATCTCTTTACCCTTGAAGATCAACATCATTTTTCATTGAGGGCTCTTGTGGATAGTGGTTGCACCGGATCCTCGATCGATGCAGGCTTTGTTCGAGCCAAGGGGCTGGATGCCCATCCCCTGCTCTGCCCTGTTCCAGTCTATAATGCTGACAGAACCCTTAATAAAGAAGGCTCTATCACTCACTATGTCACGCTTCGCATGACCATAGGCCCCCACTCAGAATGAGTCACACTGGGTGTAACGGATCTCGGAAAAAGTGATCTTTTCCTGGGACACGAATGGTTACGGTTCCACAACCCCTCCATTGACTGGCAATTGGGGACCCTCAGGCTAGACCATTGTCCTAAGTTCTGCAGACATCCAATCTTATCCGAGCCAGAACAAGATGACAACCCAACTAACGTTGAGACCTTTTCTCGGGGTGAGCTCGAAGAAGGTGAACGAATATTTGCCTTTGACATATTTGGATATCGATCCCTCGGTGAACAACATATCCGAGCACACACCACCACATCTCAGCAGCTGGCAGAGCAGGCATCCAAAGCTTCCCCCGTTAAAACGCTCGAGGAACTCATTCCACCATTGTATCATGAATTTCGGGATGTATTCAGTAAAGAGTCCTTTGATGAACTTCCGGAATGCCGTCCATGGGATCACACCATCGAGCTTACCCCTGGAAGCCACATCGTGGACTGTAAAGTCTATAACTTATGTCTGAATGAACAGCTCGAGCTCCAGGAATTCATTGAGGAGAACTTACATTCTGGCCGGATACGTCCCTCCAAGTCCCCATTTGCCTCAGCATTCTTCTTCGTAAAAAAGAAGGATGGACGGCTTCGACCAGTTCAGGACTATCGAAAGCTGAATGCAATCACAGTTAGGAACCGCTATCCTCTCCCACTAATTTCAGAGCTTGTCAATAAACTAAAAGGGGCAAAATACTTTACCAAACTCAATGTGCATTGGGGCTACAATAACGTGCGCATACGGGAGGGGGATGAATGGAAGGTGGTGTTTCGAACTAACCTAGGGCTGTTTGAGCCAACTGTCATGTTTTTCGGCCTTACAAACTTGCTGTCCACCTTCCAAATCCTTATGAATGATATCTTCCACGACCTTATTTGGGAGGGGAAGGTATTTGTTTACCTTGATGATATCCTAATCTTCACACAAACACTCGAGAAACATTGCCAGGTCACCCAGCAGGTCCTTCAAATTCTGCGCCAGCATCGTCTCTACCTAAAACCTGAGAAATGCGAGTTCGAACGCACCCAAGTTGAATACCTTGGCCTTGTGATCTTACAAGGAGAAGTTCATATGGTCCCTATCAAGGTACAAGGTGTTAGTCAGTGGCCTACCCCAGCTTGCAAATGAGACCTACAGTCATTCCTGGGCTTCACCAATTTCTATCGTCGCTTTATCCAAGGGTTCAGTCATATTGCCAAGCCACTTAATGAACTCACTGGAAACTGTCCTTGGCACTAGAATGACGAACAGCAGCATGCATTTGATACTTTGAAAGCTTCTGTCACATCCGCTCTGGTTCTCACCATCCCTACTGACTCTGACCCATATCGTGTTGAAGCAGATAGCTCCAGTCATGCACTTGGCACTGTACTATCCCAATGTCAAAATGATGTATGGCACCCAATTGCATTTCTCTCCAAATCCCTAAATGAGACCGAACGCAATTATGAAATCTATGACCAAGAGTTACTCGCTATAATGACAGCGCTCGGCGAGTGGCGTCATCACCTTATGGGCTCCTTCCCACATTTCGAGATTTGGACTGACCACCAGAATCTCGCATACTTTTGGAAACCACAAAAGCTAAACCATCATCAAGCACAATGGGTCACAGAACTTGCCAATTATCACTTTACCTTACATCATCAACCTGGTCGAACCCATATTAAGGCCGACCTCCTCTCTCGCCAGCCTGGACATGATCGGGGGGAGGAAGACAATAATAATGTGGTCCTGCTCAAGCCAGAATTATTTCGTCGAGTAGAATTAATCCTGGAAGACCTCACCTTCCTGGACCACATCCGACAATGGGTAGCCAACCAGGATTCTATGATCCGACGAAACCTTGAAACGAAGACTACAGGATGGGAAGATCGGGATGGCATCATCACCTGGAATGGCCGGGTGTATGTCCCAACAGACAAGAAGCTGCGAGAAGAAATTATCAGAGAACATCACGACTCATATCTTGCTGGGTATCCAGGTCAATACAAAACTCACGAGTTGATTACCAGAAACTACTGGTGGCCAGGAGTTCTTCATGACGTGCAGCGGTATGTGGCAGGGTGTGAAACGTGCCAGCGAACCAAACCCTGATATTCGCCACCAGCCGCACCACTTCATCCCAATGAAATTCCCACTCAGCCATGGGAACAAATCTCCATTGACCTCATTGGCCCACTACCCGAGTCACAAGGTCATAACGCAATCCTTGTCATTATTGATCGTTTCACTAAAATGATGAAGGTGATTCCATCTCACCTTGAAGTCACCTCGTTTGGTGTCGCTCGAGTTCTCTGAGACGAAATATTCCGGCTTTACGGACTCCCTCAGAAAGTCATCAGCGACAGTGGATCCAATTTCGTCTCAGGGTTCATGTGGGACCTGTATGCACAGCTCGGAATCACCAGTAATGCGAGCACTGCATATCACCCCCAGACAGATGGCCAGACCGAGCAGCTCAATCAGCAAGTGGAACACTACCTTCGTGTCTTCACCAACTATCACCAGTCAGACTGGGTGGAGTGGCTCTCCCTAGCTGAATTTTCATACAACAACAAGGCAAACTCTGCTACCGGGTACTCTCCGTTCTACCTAAACTATGGACGCCACCCATGGAAGGGTAGCCACCCACGCCAGGAGGTACAAGTTGAGGCAGCTCAGGAATTCGCAGACCGGATGAGTCGGATCTGCTCTGAAGCGGAGGCTGCGTTACGAAAGGTGGCGGACGACATGAAGCGTGCCTATGATCGGAAGCGTACACCCTCCAGGGATTACCAAGTTGGGGACCAGGTTTGGTTGGAGGCAACCCACCTTACCACAGATCGCCCGACCAAAAAATTAGATGATAAGCGTTTCGGCCCATTCGCCATCGTTAGCAAGCATGGCGAAGGTGCCTACAAGCTTCACCTACCTCCAACCTGGAAATCCATCTACCCAATCTTTAATGAATGCATACTCTCTCCATATGTTGCCCCGATCTTTCCCTCTCAAAAACGACCCCCACCCCTGCCTCCAGACTTGGTAGACGGCGCTGAGAAGCAGGAGATTGAAGAAATACTCGACTCCCGGTTACAGCGAGGCTCTTTGGAATACTTGATTCACTGGAAAGGCTTCCCCCGTGAGGAACACAAATGGAAGAAAATGTCTGAACTTATTCACGCACGGGATGCCATTACCGACTTCCACTGCGCCCATCTGGCGAAACCACGTCCTACACCTACCATGCATCTCCATTTTCAACCTATCAAGAATTTTACTCACCCTGCGCATATTCCTCACCAACTTTACAACTGGGAATCCGGGACTTTCAAACGAAACAAGCATTACACACAAGAGCAGGAGCAATGGTTTGATGCTCTGGAGTGGCAACCAGAGGATCGCAAGACGCGATCCTTAGACGGGGGGGTAATGTCATGAGCTTGATAGGAGTGGGCCTATGCACGACAGAATTCCTGCTTGGTAATCGTAGCGTACTACTGGCTCTCGATCTGATTTCTCTTTCTTTCCCTAACGTCAAGCTCCTCTCTTCTAGGTAGCACTGTCCGTTTTCGTTTGTATGACCAGGCAATCTCATCCTCTCTTCTAGCCTCCAACGCATCCGAGCTGAGTCAGTGCCATGGATTCTAGAGTCCTGACACTCCCACTCCCTCCACCAATGCGGCCTCGTCCATTGCCCTCCCTCCTATCAGCAGCTTTCCCTTCTTTCCCGGTTCGAGCGGACAGAGACCAGCAACTCCCCCAATCCCTCCTTTCGTTCCTCCATCCTCAGTACCATCCTTGACAACCTTGGGTATCCCTCCGCCATCCTCTTCTATTTCCAACTCTGAGTTCTCTGTGTCGAAAACACAGCAATGGCTCGCCGCATATACGCTACTTTCTCCCGAGTCCAGGCTTTGTGCCGCCAGAGCTTTTGA
Source organism: Phylloporus cf. tubipes (assembly GCA_038094315.1). NCBI lineage: Eukaryota > Fungi > Basidiomycota > Agaricomycetes > Boletales > Boletaceae > Phylloporus > Phylloporus cf. tubipes. Next base: position 8,469 of record JBBPTZ010001115.1, read on the forward strand.
CTCCATCAAGCTGGTAGACACCTCATCTACCTCACCTCTTTCCACTACTCTCTTCTCCACTGTCAAAGAGGTCAAGATGTCCTCCACCTTGGACAGCACTTACGGGCTCAGTATTCATCCCACCATCAATGATCTTGCCAAAGCTGGCCAGTACCTCCCCCTCATCCTCTTCACTGATGACATGACCAAATGCCTGCATTGGGGTGGTCTCATTCTCAAAAAGATCAAATCTACCATCAACAGTACTATGTACCATCTTCTTGATCTGTTGGCTTTCTCTGCCAAAGATACTCTTGATGCTTTTACTTGGCATGAAGCCTGGAAGTGCTATCTCTTCTGGTTGCAGGATCCCAAGGTCACGGAACCTGATATTCACACCTGTTGGCTCTCCCATTATGCTCTCCTCTCCAAGGACAAAGCTGTCCGTTCCAATTTCAAAGCAATTCTCACCTGCAACATTAATTGGCGAGCTTTCTATGCCACTCAACCTTTTATCCATGATCCTGTTGAATGGCAGCTGTGCTTGCAGGTTTACCTCTCTCCTCTCACCCTCTCTTCATTTCTCACATCCTCTCTCTATCCATCATGTGATCAAGAACGAGGTCGCCACTGAATGTCTTCTCCAATTATCCTCCTGGGAAGACTGATCCATCTCCTTTCACCATTACAATCCCTATGACTCTGCATGTAAAAATGTGAGGTGCCCTTATGATGGGTATGATCAATCCTTCAGAGATATTTCATCAGATTACAAATCCAAATCTGATCCCTCTGTGGGTAAAACAGTCATTGCATCATGGAATGCAAAGAGGAGACTACAGTGAAAGGCAAACCAATGTTTGCCAAGTTTGCCAATGGTCAACTTCTCTGTTGTTCCAACAACTCTTCCTTATGCATCCTCTTCAATCTCAATCTCACCAGGAAGCCATGCAAGCACTCCCATGGTTCTGCTCAACATCCCTGCTCCTTCTGCAGAGACTTAGTCCATGCTGCACTCTCCCATCTCTGCATCTAATCCTGACTTCTTCTCCATCTGGGTTCCAGAGATCATTAGCCTTCCTATGTTACGCGTAGCGTTGCGAATGAAGATCTGGAACATTAGACACGGCCAAGGTTCAATCTGAGGGTGTGGATGACGGGTTGGTCATCGGGTCAAAGGTAAACGAGGGAGGTTCTCAAGGAGTCGCCTTGGAACTCACAGAGCACTTCTGTAGCGTGCAGCAGCTAGTAGAAGTTCGGGGGTTGGTTCTAGACACAACACTAGATTGCACAGATCAAGAATAGGGTCTACTGTACATGCAGCAAAGGTATATATACTGAGCAGTACATAAGCCGTAGAACCTGTAGAACTGGAAGGAACTACTGCGGATGAGTCAATACATATATGTCAGTGGGAAGGTAGTGGAATGATGACGCTGTTGTGAGAGAAGCGGCGGAGGAGAGAAGCTGTCCATAGAAACGTACGGAATGATCAAGAATTAAATCCAGGGCCTGTTCCAGTGGGATCGGAAGAAACGGCATCAGGCCAGAAGGTGGGATAAAGGAGCTGCCAGTTCAGTGATACAATGAAAATATAATGCTCCCAGCAGGGGCCAGTGTAGAAAACACCTAGGTCCTGCGGGTGGATAAAAGGGGTAGTCTGACCCGGTCAGTAGCAAGGGTTAAGGCAGAAGGGTACGAAAGGTTTGTTCCAAGGGTAGCAGAAGAGAACAAAAGTAGAAGAATGATGCTTAGGAGTCGTTCCCCAACCGGGTGAGCTCACACCCGCTGTCCGTGCACTCCTCAAGCTTTAGAGGCTAGTGTAGGACTCTTCCATGGGGATCCGGCCGGTACTAGGGCAGATAGTCGTATGCGAAGTCGCCGATATCGGTAGGATCTCTTGCCTACAAGCTGGGTAGAGAGAAGAGGGTCTGGAAGGCTTAGGACCGTCGTAAAAGGGAGAATGGAAGATGATTTCAAAATGCATAAGACACCCTTTTATAGTCCGGGCATACCTGAGACTCTAAGTAAGTTTCACATGTAAATGGAGTCCATAGCAACCAACGAAACATCAAGGATAAAGGGGAGTATAGTAGTCGCGAAGGGAGTAAGCCCGTTTTGAGTAGTAGCGCGAATATGGTATAATGGAAGTTAAGCAAAATATAGTAGGGAAGCACTCACTGACAAGCCTAGGCGCATGAACAAAGGACAAAGGACACATATGGACAGATGCGGACGTTCCGGATGGCCACAAAGTATCCCATGACTGGGTAGTAGGTTCCGGGCAGACCGGATGGTACAACTGGATGGGCCGGATGGTCAGCAGGACGGACCAGATAATTAGGAAGCGGAGACGGGCAGATGTAAGTGACCCTAGGACTTGGGAGGAATATACGATTTCATATGTAGGGAGCCCAGGATCCCTACACTGGGGTCGGAATAGGCAAAGGAAAAGAGAAAGACGGACCGACATAACAGCACGACTGTAACATCTTACATTATTGCACATATATTATGATAATCTTGCAGTCTCTCAAACACCATATGATCATGACACAGACTTTTCATGTATTGTAACTCCATATTCTGCAGATGCATTCAAATTCTTTCTTCATAACACTAATATCCTTCACAAGTTCCCTGAACTTCCATTCAAACTTCATCATGGTTTCTGTCTCAGGAATTTTCTCACCCTTTCTTGCTCATACACACCAAATAATCTTCCAGGTGCATATCAATATCAATCCATCATTGAGGAATACATCCAGGGTGAACTTGATCTTGGGCATTTCTCAGGCCCTTTTTCAAAAAGTCAACTAGAAAATAAAATTGGCCCCTTCTATTCCTCACTGTTACAAGTTGTCATCAAAAAAGGCATTGATGGTGCCCCTGACAAATTCCATATATGCCACCATCTTTTATATCAGGGCTCCATGGGTTACTCTGTCAACAACAAGATTGATCCCAAAGACTTTCCCACTGAATGGGGTACTGTGGAAGAATTTGCAGAGATCATGGGTCACCTTTCAATCTTTTTAACCTGTTTCATCAGACATCTTCATGTATTTTTGATATGCTCAAAGGCATAACAGCAGGCTGAAACCATCACCCCATTTTTTCTTATGATCTCTCTCATCTCTTCCTTCTCGCTTGCAGGTCAAAACTGCCCTGCCTGGCACACAGGCAGTGAAACGACTAGCCCCTCAGGACCAACCGCTTACCCTTAGAATCAAGTAAGAGGCCTTGGACGGACAGCGGAATCTCTCTAGGATTGGCTAGGAAACTCCAAGAGAACAAGACTAGGGAAAATCC
>JBBPTZ010001116.1:0-11759 GCA_038094315.1 Phylloporus cf. tubipes
ACAAGGGCATCCATGCATCCGAGATGGGTGTGGAATGTCTTTGCTTTGGTAATCCAATCTGTGATGGTGGTAGGGGTCTTCTCCATGCCAAAAATGAGCAAGAAGATGCAAGAGTCCAGTCCCAACAAGAAGCTATCGATGAGGATGTCTTGATCCATCATGCTGGCCTTGGAGGCTATGTTCTGGAAATCAGTGATGTTACGATTCACCCCTATTTTCCTCCTTCTCTCACGGATACTATTTCCCTTTCTTCTACGATGACCCCTTTTCCCACCCATCGGCCGACATTACTCATCACTTCATAGTCATCATTTCCTTCCTACCTATAGCGTTTCCCTCTCTTGCTTAGTCAAGACTCTCTGACGTTGTCCTACAATGTTCCATTCCTATCCTAGCAATAGTTTCCTTTCTTGTCCTTGGTCCGTGCATATTCTCTCTTCGCTTAAATACCAGTCACACGCACATGTAGTCTCCAAGCTATTTCTACTTGGGAATACACCAAGCCAATTGCCTACTATGAGTCCATCTTGTCGTTCGCCTAGCCGACCCCTCGACCTTTCACTTCATCTCTTTCCCTGCCTTTCTAGTCAGGCCAATGCCTCTAGACATCACCATGTCTGGTCAGGCTTACACTTCCAACGACGTCGCCCTCGTACCCAAGTCTACACTCACCTCTACCTGAGTCAAGCATAACAAGTGATGTACTTTTGGAAGCTGTTGTCAAAGATGCCTTCAGAGGAGTGAACAGTCTTCTGCCTGAGCCTGGTGAGCTTGTGGCAGGTGGTGGACTTAATGTCGAAGGGATAGAATGTGGTTTCAAAGCTGGTAGTGAGCTTCTTGAAGGTTTTCTCAGCAGCAGCAATGTTGGTGGTGGCCATAAGGTCATACCACATTTCAGAGAATGATACACCTCAACTCTTACTCATCTTATTCAGGGTGGTCATGACTTTAGCTTTGTTTGAAGTGTAAAGCGTGGGGTTGATGGCAAAGTATGTGCACATGGCTTTTATCCAGTGCATGGTGTCAGCAGGTTCTCTAGAGAAGTCAGCAGGAAGGGCTGCTTTGAGCTCATGGGGGGACATATGGGGCAACTGGGGTGGGGTGGCAGGGATGGAACTAGGGATATGAGGTTGCAAAGGTACAAGGGTCGAAGGTACAATGGGCAAAGAGCTAGGTTGGGCTGACAGGGGGAGGCCTGTGAGCTAGGGGTAATAGTGACAAGAAATGTACTTTGGGATGGGCTCAGGGAGTTCATCGTCCAACTGAGGAGGACGAAAGCAAGGGATTCTCAACAGGTGGGCTATATTGGACAAAGGTGGGTTGGTCCTGCTCCATGATAGGAGGGACATAGGGAGATTCTTGATCTTTTGTTATGTGGAGTGTCACAACTAGGATCTGGAACAACAGGAGTAGCCAATGTTCAACCGGAGGTGATGTCAAACGACAGGAGAGGCTGACAACTAGACTGAAGGTGATATGAAGGTAAGTGAAGGAGGTTCTCAAGGGGAAGGCCTTGGAACACACAAAGCAACTCAAAGAGATCCAGAGGGATGGTTCAAGATATGATACTAGTATTGTGCAGATCAAGAATGAGTTCTAATGTATATGCAGTGAAGGTATATATACTCGGGAGTACATAAGCAGTAGAATGTGATGGGAGTGGGCAGAACTACTGCAGAGTGATGAATACATATAAGTAATGTGGGAAGGTGTGGGGACACAAGGCCATCATAAGAGAGGCAACTGTTACAGTTTTTCCCCTTTTCCTTGCTGCCTCCTATTTCCTTCGCCTTCCTGGTATGCTACCTAGCTTCCATGCTTGTGAAGATCCCCCCCACATCCCTTACTTCTCCCTTCAAGTATATATCTCTTTATTGTCATCTTGTTCCTATGACTTTACTATCACCCTATATTACCCCCCCGGGTGATACAGTATACTACTTGGCCTTTGTCTTCCTATGCAATACTTGTACCTTAATATTATACTCACTCCCATTAGTTCCCTTTGCTATATTGTTTATAGCTCTATGTACTTGCTTTTGTACTTAGCTATTGTCACTTGCAATACTAGTGTTGTATCTTGGACCACCCCTCAGGACCTCTGTTAGCCTCTGCATGCTATTGAAGTGCTCTGTGTGTTCTAAGGTTGCTTCCTTACGAACTCCCTTCGCTCTCCTTCGGATGTTGGCCTCTCCTGTCGTTACTACCTTTGGATTGAACATTGGCTACTCCCATCATTTCAGATCTTGTTTGCGACACTACACGTAACAGCAACTGGAAGAAGAGGCTGTCCATAGAAACATACAAGGAGATCAGGAAGTAAGTCCAGGGCCCTTACTGGTAGGAACCAAAGGAATAGTTTAGGGCCAGAATGTGGAATAGAGATACTGCTGGGTCAGTGATATGATAAATAAGTAGTGTTCCCAGCAAGGGCCGGGATCAGAGTAGGAGAAGGAAAAAAGGAATACTGATGCTTGCAAGAGCACAACTATAACACAATGATGTACTCCTGGGCTTTGAGCTCTTCAATCAGCTTGCAAATGCTATTTGTGATATAATGTGGCAGGCACTCTACTGCTAGTCATCTGACTCTGCAAACAAGATCAAGGTCTAGACTTCAAAAAACTCCATTCATTTGTTGTTCAGTGTGAACTGAACTTTCAGGCAAATCTTAAGGTTTTTTGCTGCAAACATGCCAAGATCATATTCACCCAATCATATTTGAAGGGTATGGCCCTTGAGTACTTCAAACTGGACCTTCTCAGAGCAGCCCCTCTGCAACTCTATTCTCTTTGAATGGGTAGCTGGAAGGTCTTTCTTTTTGAGCTCCAACTAAACTTTGGTCCTTATGATCCCATTGCAAACATATAGTGGATCTCAAACTACATAGTCCATTAGAATAGGCTGGCAAGCCAAGTCTGGGAATGGGGTTCTGGTGCACTCCACCATAGCTTCTACAATAAACTCCCCAATTGCATTAAGGACAAGCTGTCTTGTTAAGGCAAGCCCAGCAACCTCTATGACCTCCACACTCTTATGCAGCAGATCAATCATTGCTACTGGGAGCACAAGGAAGAAGTCAACCAGGCTAATAGGATGTCTGGTTCCAACTCTGGAAACCATCTGCTGAAGAACAGCAAGTTCAACACTATATCATGTTATGATCACTCTATTTTACCCCTATTTTACACTAATTTTCCTGATCTATTATGCATCATATTGCATTTTTTAAGCAATATCTACATTTATCCTGACAGATAATTCCTAGTTGGGACTTAGCTAACACTAGTCAAGTCTAGTCAATGAGGCAACACACTGTAGTACAAAGCTGTGCCAGAACCTGTGCCAAAGCAGTACTCAACCAGCTCCTATGGCTGTGCTTGGCTATACCCAGGCTGTGCATGGTAGTGCAAACCTATGCAACCTCATGGGCACAGCATGATGCAGATAAGCACCTTATGGTAATCCTCATGTCTGACTCATCAGTCCCAATATGGAAGGTGAGTATGAAGTACAAGTTAGAACCAGTCAACACAACTCACAATTACTGGGGCTATGCAACAAATACCAGTGCACACCCTAGTTCTAGTGGTTCTATTAAATACATGCATATTCCTCATGTTCACTGACACAGGATATCATAGATATAGTGTACACAAATGTAAATACTAGAAAGGTATATAAAGGCCAAGTGCAAGCACTAGGATTTTCCCTAGTCTTGTTCTCTTGGAGTTTCCTAGTCCTTGTACTAGTGTGATTTCTATTCTCTGCTCAAGGCTTACTACTTGTCTCTGGTAAGTGATTGGTCCATACAAGGGCTAGTTGTTTCACATCCTCCTCCAACTCTACCTGCACCTCTGACAAGCCCAAGAGCTCTGGCTCAAAGGACTTCAAGACCAGAAACTACAACTCCAGTACCACCTCCTCCTCCATCTTCAAATCCAACCTTTCATTGAAGTTGGGCAAGGATGGCAAACTCACTACAGCTGAGCACAAGTGCCACTTTGACAATAAGCTCTGTATGTTCTGTGGTAAGGATGACCACATGGTAAAGGACTGCTCTAAGTCCTCCTTCTGAGCATCCAAGGCTTGCACTGCCTAGATTGCTCTTTCAGAAGCCAAACCAGAGACTTCCAGCATGGAGGCAAAAAAATAGTCCACAACCTCAATAACTTGACATGGAATCAGGGTTGTATTGACTCTGCCCATGCACTCAAGGAGGTTCATCTCAATGCATTCACTTTTTCCAATCCCCACTTCCTCATGTCCTCTGTCTCTGTTCTCTGTGCTTGTAGACTTAGGCTCCTCTGATTGTTTCATAGATACTTCCTTCATTAATGACCATGAACTTTTCCCTTACTCCATCTCTCTGCTTCAACTCCATCTCTTTGACAGGACAACCAACTCTACCATTACCCAAGTGATTGACCTGTCAATCCACTCTGACTTAAGAAGTTTGATCTCCATGCTTCCTTTACTTTCCCCAAGAGATTAACCTCTTCAGAATTCCTCTGGAGTACCACAACCTTGCAGATGTGCTTAGCAAGAGCAAAGCTTCCCAGCTCCCTCAACATTGTGAACACAATCTCTAGATTAATTTCAAGAAAGGTGCTACCCTTCTTTAGATACCCTGTACTCACTTTCTGCTTCCAAGCTCAAGTCACTCCACACATTCCTGGACAAGCACCTTGCCAACAGTTTCATCCACCCTTCCTCCTTAGCTCATGCTGCTTTGGTCCTGTTTGTCTGCAAGAAGGATAGTTCACTCTGTCTTTGCATCGACTTCCATGAACTCAACTAAATCATGAAGAAGGACTGCTACCCACTTTCCCACATCTCTGACCTCCTTGATGCTCTGAGCTGTGCCAACATCTACACCAAGATTGACCTCTGGCATGCTTATCATCTTGTTCAGATTGCTGAGGGCGACAAATGAAAAATATCATTCCACACATGATATGGGTTGTACAAGTGGCTCATGATGCCCTTTAAACTTATGAACATCTCTGCAGCATTCCAGCAGTTTATCAACACCATCTTTGCTGATTTGCTAGACATCTATGTGATAGTCTACCTTAATGACATACTTATCTTCTTCTTGGACAAGGCTGCTCATAAGGAGCATGTTTGGGAGATTCTCTGTCAACTCCACAAACATGGACTATACCAAATCCAAAAAATACAAGTTCCACATGGACACCATTGAGTACCTCAGCTATATTCTCTCTTTGGCCAGACCTACCATATCCACAAAGAAAGTCAAGGCCATCAAGGATTGGCCAGAGCCTTGGAAGATCCAGGATATCCAGTCATTCCTTAGATTCAAAAACTTCTATAAGTATTTTATTCATAATTATTTCCATATTGTTATTCTGCTCACTCATTTCACCTGCAAGAGTACTCCATGGCACTTCTCTGATGCCTGTTGAACTGCCTTCCACAACCTTAAGGAAGCATTCACTTCTGCTCCTATTCTTACTCACTGGGTTCCAGATGCTCCTATCATTGTAAAAACCAACACCTCTAATTACACCATCATGAATATTCTCTCCATCTGTTGTGTGGATGAGGAAATCTGCCCCATTGGATACTACTCCAGGATGCTCCACTCTGCTGTAGAAAACACCTTGATCCTGCAAGTGGATAAGAAGGGTAGTCTAACCTGGTTAGTAGCAAGGATTAAGGCAAAAGGATATGAAAGATTCATTCCAAAGGTAGCAGAAGAGAACAAAAATAGAAGGATGGTGCTTAGGAGTCATTCCACAACTGGATGAGCTCATACCTGCCATCCATGCACTCCTCAAGCTTTAAAGGCTAGTGTAGGACTTTTCAATGGGGATCTGGCCAGTACTAGGGTGGATAGTTGTATGCAAAGTTGATGATGTCAGTAGGATCTCTTGCCTATGAGCTGGATGGGAAGAGAATGGTCTGGAAGGCTTAGGACCATTGTAAAAGAGCAAATGGAAGATGATTTCAAAATGCATAAGACACTCTTTTATAGTCCAGGCATACCCAAGACTCTAAGTAAGTATCACATGCTAATGGAGTCTGTAGCAACCAACAAAACATCAAGGATAAGGAGGAGTATAGTAGTCACAAAGGGAGTAAGCCCATTTTGAGTAGCAGTGTGAACATGGTATAACGGAAGCTAAGAAAAAGATAGTAGGGAAGCACTCACCAGCAAGCCTAGGCACATGAACAAAGGACAAAGGACATGAATGGACAGAGGCAGATGTTCCAAATGGCCATGAAGTATTCTGTAACTGGATAATAGGTTCCAGGTGGACTGGATGGTATGACTGGATGGGCCAAATGGTCAGCAGGATGGACTGGATGATTAGGAAGTGGAGATGGGCAGCTATAAGTGATCCTAGGACTTGGGGGAACATATGATTTCATATGTAGGGAGCTCTGGATCCCTACACCACCAAACTCAACTATAATACCCACAACAAGGAGCTACTTGCTATCTACAAGGCATTCCAGGTCTTGTGTCACTACTTTGAAGGCTCCACTTCTCCAGTAGATGTTGTTATGGATCACAAGAATCTCAAGTATTTCACTATGACCAAACTTCTCATCCACTGGCAGGCCTGGTGGTTGGAGTTCCTCTCACAGTTTAACATGGTCATCTGCTTCCATCCTGGATGTCTCAGAGCTAAACCTGATGCATTGACTAAACAATGGGATGTCTATCCAAAAGAGGGGGATAAAGACTACACTTGTGTCAATCTCCACAATGTCTGCCCTATTGTTACAATTTTCCTCCTTTTCCTTGCTACCTCCTCTCTACCATGCTTCCCTGGTGCTCTACCTATTGTTCACACTTGTGTAGATCCTCCCACATCACCACTTGAGTACATATCCCTTCATTGTCACTTCACTTCTATGACTTTGCTGTTACCTTGCATTATCTCTTCTATGGTGACATACTACTCACTTCTCACCTCTCTTTTAAATCCCCCTGGGTGACATACTACTTATCTCTCACCCCTCACTGCAGCACTTGTATCTCTAGTACTCTACTCACCCTTACTTTGATAACTCCCTCACACTATATTGTTATAGCTTTACATACTTGTTCCAGTAGTGGGCTATGTTAACTCACAATCCAAGCATAGTATCTTGAACCACCCCCTGGACCTCTGTGAGCCTCTGTACACTCTATGTTACATTTGACCTGGATAGGGGCGGATGTAGTCTCATGACACCTGAGGACGAGGGGTGAAAGGTGAGAGGGTCCTAGAGATTTCCTAGTGACAGGCGTCTGTTGCGATACACAGGGAGATGAAGGACAAAGAGGTGTTGTGCAACAACGACGGTCAAAGCAACACAGAGGTCACTCAAAAGTAGACCTAAGACTTAAAGGGACAAGACCTAAGCACAGCTTAGGGATAGACAAAGGAGCGCTTGGATTCAGGTAGTAGTATGAGAAAGACAAGCATAGGGAATTAAAGTACAGGAGTGGCAGGTTTATATATGAAGGGAAAGAACGATGACATAAGCAGGCATTGAAGGTCATAGAATGTTATGGAACATTCATGACAAATCGTCTGTGATAAGAGATAAGTGAAGGGCAAATGGAAGGAAGCTGGTTAGCGTGCAAATAGCTATTGGAGGATAGGGAATATGGGTAAGGTAGTAACTGGCTGAAGGAAATGAGTATCCAACGTGTCGCTGGAATGGACTAAGGAATACAAGAGCGATGAGTGTAACAAGGAAAAGGAGAGAGAAAGAATGAATCGTAACACTCTAGAAGTACTCTGTTAGTGCCAAGGTTTATTCCCTTGCACACATTTCTTGCTATCTTTGTATCTTCAAATTGATCATCAACAACTCTCAACAGTCTGGATCACCTTGTCTATGCTTCGTGTAACACCCATCTTCACTCAGGAACAGCTCACATCATCCCTTCAGGCTACCTACTTTGAGTAAGCACAATCATTTAGTTTTTGGTCACTTCAGTCAGAACCACACCCTGGAACTAACCCTGAAAGAGTACACCTGGCCTGGAATCTGCACCTTTGTCAAGGAGTATGTTTCCTCCTGTACAGCCTGCTCTTGTGCCAAGGTTCCGAGACATAAACCCTATGGACTTCTGAAGCAGCTCCCAATCTTTAAAAAACCTTGGAAATTCATTTCCATGGACTTCATAAAGCAACTTCCTGCCTCCTCCAGTTTCACTACTATCCTTGTCTTTGTTGACTGCCTCATCAAGCAGTGTATCTTCATTCCAACCAACAATAAGATTACCTCCCTAGAGTTGGCCAAGTTGTTTTTCCTCCATATGTTTTTCAAGCATGGAGTTCCTTTCCATATCACCTCCAATTGAGGCACTGAATTTGTATTCCACTTTTTCTGCTCTCTAAGAAAGACCCTTGACATCCAGCTCCACTTCACCTCTAGATATCACCCCAAAGGTGATAAACAGACTAAGTGCATAAACCAGACTCTCAAATAGTACTTGCATGTCTACTGCAATTACCAACAAGATAACTGGTCCAAACTTCTACCACTAGTAGAGTTTGCCTACAATAACACTCCAAACACTACCACTGGTGTTTCTCTGTTTTTCACCAATAAGGATTACAACCTGAACACTACTGTCCATCTGGAGAAGGACCTTACTTTCTTTAAGCCAAGAAGTTCACTGCAGACCTTGATTCCCTCCATGAGTGCCTTCGTGAAGAGATAGCTGCTGTGCAAGTCCACCACCAAGGTCTGGCCAATGCTAAATAATCTCCAGCACCAGACTTCCAAGTCAGCAACCAGGTTTTCATGAAAGCTAAGTATTTCTGATCAACTTGGCCATTCAAGAAGTTGTTGGAGAAGAACCTTGGCCCTTACCCAATTATTGCCAAAGCCAGCACATACTCCTTTACTCTTTGCCTCCCCAACTTCATAAAGTCTGTACACCCCATGTTCCATATCTTCCAACTTGAACCTGCCATTCCAAATATTATTTGAACTGGAGTATGAGATAGCAGAAGTGCTTGATTCAAAGATCAACTGATAACAATGCAACTGCAAACTCCCATACTTGGTCCACTGGTCTGGTTATGAGGGCACCAACAAAGAGACCTCCTGTTAAAGTTGTATTGTAGTGTGTGTCAGTCTTCCTCTTTTCCTTTTCCTATTTAAACCCAGAGCCTGGCTGGGAACACTATATATTCATTGTCTTACTGAACCAGTAGCATTTGTATGCTTTCTTCTAGCCCCATGCCATTCTTCCCAGCTCTTATTGGAAGGAGCACTGGTCTTGTTCCAAATCATTTCTATGGACAGCCTTCTCTTCCAGCCACCTCTCTCATAACAGTCTTGTCTCCCCACTTTATCCCACATTACTCAGCCATATTAGCAATCCACAGTGACTCCATGTGATTTCATCACATTCTTTTGATTACATATGGACTAGTATATATACCTCTGCTGCATGTATAGTATGACATTCTTGATCTACGCAATACAAGTGTATTATCTTGACTCATCCTCCTTGGACCTCTGTAAGCCACCATACACTTTTGAAGTGCTTTGTCTATACCAAGGCCACTTTCTTGTGCATGCCCTTTGATTTCTTCTTTTCTTCAGTTTGGTCATTGACTACTCTTGACAATCCAAATCTCATTGCATACACTTCATGTAACACCTCCTGGCTATTAGCCACAGAGCTTGAGCATGCCACCAACCTTGTTCAGGACTATCATTTCTGCTATCTGGACAAGCCTGGCCCACACTCCACATGACCCCTTTCCATTGTGTTTTGCTTTGTTGTTTGTGCTTGCAAACATTTGATTATTAAAAAAGAAAAGGAAAAGTCTATCTATACTATATTTTCTTTTCTTTCCCTCCCAACCCCATTCACTCCACCTCAGAGTCACTCAGCTCCTTCATCTCTGCCCTCAGCTCCTCCTTGTCACTGCTCTTTATTGACTTTCACAGCTCTTCCCACTCCAGGAAAAGCCACTCCTCCACCATCTCCATGAACTGCTCAAAGGCATTTATCTGCACCACTATCTAGTCATGTTGCATCTTGATTATGCACCAGAGCCCATTGACTGACCATGCGATTGTATACAGCCCCTCTACAATCTCATTCCCTTCACTACTCAGGCCTGCCTCTAGTGTTTCCTTCTTTTCTGACCCCTTCTTCCTCTTCTTCCTCTGCTCTCCTTTGTCCCCTGCTTTCCTTGCCCTTTTTTGCCCCATCTTCTCTTCCCTGGGTTGCTTACACCTCACCTTTACCTCTTGACATGCCATGTACACCAAGGACTTTCCCAAACTGACTTTGCACTCAAGCCCCTGCATCTCACACCTCTAGCACTCTGGCAGTGGCCTTCTCACCACTACCTTCCCCTTGTCCTGGCAAGGCTGTTGCTACACTATGATATTACAGGCCTATTCTGTTGTTAGCTCTGACTAACCCAGAAACTTAAATACTTACCTGTTTCCTAGTGGCCGTGTCTTCTGCCTGCTCCTGTGCCCTCACCACAACCTCCACAGCAACCTCCTCTGCCTTTTGCCTTGCCTCCTCCAGCCTCTGTCATCCCTCCTTCACCACCCACTACACCTTCTTTTCTGTGGCTCACCTCACCTCCTCCTCCACTGCCTTCCTCTGTGCCTCCTTTTCCCTGCTCACCTTCACTCATCACTTTCTCTCTGTGTACTTGGCATTAGCAGTTTCCTCATCATCATCCTCATATTCAGTAATCCAAGTATTGTCCCACTTTGTGTTGTCAGGGAGTGATAGGGTGGTTGCAGCATTGGACATATCAATGTTGGTGGTGATGGTAGTGGTTAGAAGTAAAGAAGCAAGTTCACTCCATGTTGGACTTATATGGGTATCTTTTTTGAACTCCACATTTGACCACTTATTGTTATACAAAGTGTGTGCAATGAGATCTGGACCATCAAGAGTCATTGATGATTGAGCTGAAGGGACGAAGGTAATGAAGGGTGTACACAAGAGAGTGAGCCTTGGTACTATCAGAGCACTTCAAGAGTGCAGAGACTTATAGAGGTCCAAGGAGGTGGTTCAAGATAACACACTAATATTGCGCAGATCAAGAATATTATAATATACATGCAGCAACAGTATTTATACTTGTCTGTACGTAATTGGGCAAATGTGATAGAATTGCATAGGATCACTGCAGATCACTAATACAGCTAAGTAATGTGAGATGGAAATGGGGAAACAAGGCCATTGTAAAAGAGGCAACTGGAAGAGTGGGCTGTCCATAGAAATGATCAAGAATAATACCAGTACCCCTTCCAGTAAGAGCTGGGAGGAATGGTGTGGGGCTAGAAAAAAGTATACAAGTGCTGCTGGTTTAGCAAAACAATGAACAAGTAATGTTCCCAGCCAGGCTCTGGATCTAGGTAGGAAAATGAAAAGAGGAAAACAAACACACACAACAACACAACTGTAACACTTATCCTGCTTAGTCCACTTAATCTGCATTGTTCCCAAGTGTGCATTGTCCACAAGGCCTTTAGGAGTTCAAGCCTAAGAGGGGGGTACTGTCATATGCTACTCTCCACAAGTTTAACTTTGGTCTCCACTCCTCAACTCCACACCAACTCCAGCATTATTCCCCTATCCTTGGGTCACCTGATCCTCAGACCATTTCTGTTACCTTTTTGTACATCCTTGTTCTTGCTTACTCCATTTGTATTAGTTTCATTTCTTGTTCCCTCCTGATAGACATGTGGTTCACACAGCTCTGGTACTCTGGTATTCATATTTCTGTCTTACTCAG
>JBBPTZ010001117.1:0-11733 GCA_038094315.1 Phylloporus cf. tubipes
ATATGAAAGAACGGACCACATGATTGTAACAAATGGGTATATATTTGATACGTGATCGGTTAGAATGTCGCGTTCTTATGCACATCGTGTTCTAGAACCTTGCTTTGCTATCAAGTGTGGGAATGGCACCTGACGGCAGCGCGGCGTATCTACCTTCTACCTTCTACCTTCCTATCATGGAGAGGTTACATATCGTGACAGGAATTGGCGTGCCGCAACAAAATCTGCCAAGGCATTCAAATGCGAAACAAAAAGGGCATGGTGATGTTGAACCTAATGCATGACGAGTACGCCGTCATGCTTCCAGCGGCACTCTACTGTACTAGGTGGGCGCAGGTAACTAACTTCTTAGGGTTAGTCTCGAACTTTGTTCTGCTCCACCGTGCACAAAAAATCGAGAATTCTGCCTGTTTTGCGTCGCTCGAAATGATAAGAATGATAACGCGCTACGTTGTGATGCCCAGCGGACAAACGTTTGTGTTGATCCCCCACGGCAATTGGATAAGGTAAGTGGAGAAGGCGACATGCGGAGAAGATCATCAAAAGAAGCCCGCTTCCTAATATCCAAATCTGGCGAGTCGCCGATCTCGGGAAAAACGACCTGCGGACTCGGCGTGGCCAAGACCCTTGTGATCCCTGGTCCACTTGGACTTGTGTGACAAAGTTCAATTTAGTCCTGGGCGCCAGACCCATCATTCGTTTGGACTCGGCGCGCTATAGTAGCTGCAAAGAAATAATTATAAAGATCCGCGGGATTCATGCGGAGAACCTAAATACGTTCTTTCTCATGCTTGCCGCCGCCGCCAAGCTAGAGACTCCCATCACTTGCGTCTTCTTTGCCGAAAAGGCGAGAGGTCTGAACGCCGGCGCCCTTTCTTATGCTGGCTAGCATCTGGTCGGTGGCCTACGATGGAGTACCTATACAAAGACAGAAAAGTGAAGGAAGGATAAAGAAATGGTAGCCTATCAACAAGTCAGACTTGTATTGACGTCAACGCTTAACATGCTATTTGATTGGTCAATATGCCCATAATTAATACAAATCTGAACTAACCAACTCGTTCAGCGCCTAAAGACTGGTGCGCCCAGCCAAGTATACCAATGGTGACCGCTTAGCTAAGGAATGTGAATCCGATAAGCCTGGAAACCCATTGCACCACATATATGATACTTGGGAATGTTATTGTGTCGATGCAGGCAGCGGGATCATTCTTGCAGGTCGTGGCTCCGGCATGCCCAAATGTTAGAAAAATAAGGAAGGATATCGTGAATGGGCACGGGCGTTAGATCTGCCCTTCGAACCAAATTTCGTGCACCCGTCTGAGGGCAACTATCAACCCGGACATTGTCTCTTCATAGGATTGGGCCATAACATCACAAAAATTCTTACCCTAGCCCAGCACCTGAAAGGTATCTTGAGAGAAATGCTTGTTGCAGTTAAAGAAGCGTAAGAGAGCGTCATGTTGAACACATTCGAACGACGGATCACTCGTCACCGTAGAATAGTTGAATGGTTGCCAGTTGCTTGATGGTGATTGGTACAAAAAACGTTGAGGTCAGAAAAGGAAATTTTACATAAGGAAGCCCGGCCTTGCCTCGACTTGGATTGGACGACTTTTCTTGCGAGGTGCATATCCAGCGTCTCACCGCCAGACACCCAGTCAGTCATCGCTTGAACATGGCTCGCAGTAGACGCAGAACAACGCGCTCGAATAACCAAAAATCCCGTGAACGGAGCCCGCAACTGGAATCGCTCTCTCCGTTGTCAGCGAGGTCATCACTTACACCCGTACCAGTACAAGACGAGCAACCCGAACTACCAGAACAAGCCCCAGATGAAGCAAGAGAACCGGTACAGGAATCCCCTGTGCAGCCTGTCTCAATGGCGTCAGAGGAAGACACCTGCCCGGCTTGTAAAGACCTTTCTGCGGGTCTACAGTCGACGGCCTCCAAGGAAAGCTGGATAAGATGTGATGCTTGTAAGAGCTGGTATCACTGGGTGTGTGCGGGGAATGGTGCGGACGTCGATACAATCGACAAATGGCAAGTCTATGCTAAAGCTACTACATTGGAATATCCATCGTGATGTGTATGTGTGACGCATACAATTATCATAGGTACTGCAAGCCGTGCGTCCTCGAGAAGCCTTCTCGGATGATCACATTCAAGCCACCGACTCGTAAATCAGCACGCAAACGTGCTCAGCCCGACTACGCCAACCTGAACGCGGGTGTGGAAGCCGACCCTAGTAGATGGCTACGCGTTATCCAGTCAAAACCGATTAAAGATGATGAATTTAGGCGAATGGAAGGGTCAGACGTCGGGCTCGAGTGGATAGAGGGCGATGAAAATGCCATGAAGGAACCTATCGTTATTGAGAATCCGGAGGGGCTCGGCATGAAAATGCCAGATGCTAACTTTACGGTCTCGGACGTCGCGGATATTGTGGGACATGAGACCCCTGTGGAGGTCATAGGTACGATCATTTGTTCAATGTATATTGGATGCTAATGCACTCTTTGCAGATGTTGCAACCCAGTCAAACACTTCGGGGTGGACCCTTGGGAAATGGGCGGAGTACTACAACAAAGAACCTTCAGTCAGGGACAAAGTACGGAACGTCATCTCCCTCGAAATTTCAGGCACGCTGCTCGCAGACCGAGTGTTGCCACCACGACTAGTGCGCGAATTGGATTGGGTGGATAAATTCTGGCCAAGCACACGAAGAGGAAAGGGGCAAGCATATCCCAAGGTTCAGCTGTACTGCTTGATGGGTGTTGCGTCTGCCTGGACGGTAGGTTCCAGTGTCTGATTTCCAGTGGGTTGGATGCTAAATTTCGTGTAGGACTGGCATATCGACTTTGCTGGCTCGTCAGTATATTATCACATTTTGAAAGGATGCAAGGTGGGCAATTTCATCGAGCTCATCATGTCACCTGCCCAACCCCTCGGACAAAGGTCTTTTACTTCATTCGTCCCACTCCTGCCAATTTGGCTGCTTATGAGCGGTGGTCTGGGACAGAACTACAATCAAGCGTATGGCTAGGTGACATGGTCGACGAGGTCGTCAAGGTCACCCTTTATCCCGGCAACACTATGATCATTCCGACCGGTTGGATACATGCTGTTGTGAGTTTGGTTCTTTTGATCGTTTGTATTATTACAACGAGGTTTTTAGCACACACCCGCGGATTCGCTGGTATTTGGGGGCAACTTTTTGCACTCGTACAACGTCGGTACGCGTAAGTATCTTGCCAGCCCGCGTTCTGTAACATATTGCCTTACTCGTGTGACAGAACTCAAAGTGATCGAAATTGAGAAAGTTACACGGGTCCCCAAAAAATTTCGTTTTCCCTACTTCACCAAGTATGATCATTTTCTTGTCTATTTACTGGCATGGTTTACACGTTCTCGTTCAGACTCTGCTGGTACGTGGCTGACAAATACCTTCGCGATCTCAAGGCCAAAGAGGAATTCTCGCATCGAGTTCTGGAATCGCTGGAGGCTCTATGCTCGTACCTTGTCTCGGAAGTGCGAACTATGGAGCGTGGAAGCGAGGCAGCCAAGCGAGACGCGAAGGAACAAGTCCCTACAGATAGGATCAAGGACGCTCCGGCACTCGCGAGAGAGCTCAGATGGCGTGTCCGGCTGGCTGCGGGAACGACGAGCGACGACGAGGAGTATGGAAGGCCCGTCAAGAAGGCGTTGACAAATGGGAGCACGAACATGAACGGGGGGAAGAGGAAACGGTCACCTGTCGAGATGCAGGTCGGGGAAGCAGTGAGTACAGTGGGGCGGGTACAGTTTAGGAATTTCCAACCCAAGGGATGGGATGCGGTGGAGGATCTGCCGAAAGAAGAGGAGATGCGGACAGTTCAAGCCATGTTTCCGGAGGAGGAGGAGTGGCCGCAGCGGTGGATAAAGTGGGACGACGATGTGCTGGGAGGGGGTGCAGGACGGCAGGCATCGATGGAACGTAAGCGGGAGATCACTGTGAAGGTTCGGAAAATCGATGGAGGGCTGGAGCGACAGCGGATTGAGCGGATTTTTGAGAAGTGGGAGTGGTCTGGAGTTTGCGACGAGAACGCGGTGGACGTCGAGATGAAACAGGAAGAAGTCGATCCGTCTGACGAACCGAGCGCTGAGCCACACGGAGGCGAGGAGGAGAAGGAGATGGCGGTGGTAGAGTAGCGTAGAGATTGTAATATTGTGTTGTGTAGTGCTACTACTAAATAACTTGCTACTACTAGCGGTGGGAAATTGCTTGTCCTGCTCCCACCTTTACCTCGCTCCCACATCATGGCGAGTCTTGCTTATGATGAAGTTCCAGGTCAGTCGAGCGCAGACATTCACGGTCAAAATTGGTCCCCCGTCAGTCCACGCGATGGACCAGCCGTCGATGAGTTCTACATGCGACCCCGTATGTCTCCTCGACTCACCTTGGACTGGTTCTCTTGACGAGTCTCTCTTCCAGCCACCTTCACTCGTCACGCGAACCACTCCGTCCCTTCTCTGCCCTCCAGAGCACCCCCAGAGTATGACGCCTCTCCTGACCATGTCGCTCCACTACCTTCCATCCACCGTGATCCATCGGCCCTCGTCGGCAGCATGAACGCAATGCGTATAATCGACCCTCTTCCTCGCGGATCCAGTGCCATGTCGTTCAGTTACGACCCCATCCCTCGCGCGGGAACTTCCATGTCCATGCAGACGACCTCACAAAGAGGATTCCCCCACCCTCGACACGCCAACACCCTACCACCCGCCTCTAACCCATCTTTTTCTTTACATCCTCACCATCATTACCCGGTCGACGAGCTGTCCCCGAACAGGAGCAATGTTGATGGCGAAGAGCCCCCTCAAGCTGGCATTGATGTCGACATTGTGAGCATGTACAGCTATGACGATGCACCCTCTGCGTCTGCCAGTGCGTATCCCTCCTCCGACTCATCGGCACCCTTGACCCGAAACCCATCCGCACAATCCTACTACCCCCAAAGGCAATTTCAACCGGGCTGGCAGGGACCTCAGCAGAATTTAGCGCCTCACTATGGGAGCACCCACCTCGCCCCGCCCCAACCGGGCGAATATGACCACCTGTATGCTGCGGCCTCAAACGTCCTCGGCATGGGTCCCCCGAAGCCGTCGATGCACCCCTACCTCCCTCCCAATTCGTACAGTCAGACCCCTGTTCAGGCGAGCCAGTCTATGCCCTATCTCCCACCCACTGGTATGTACCAATCGGGACCGCTAGGACCTCCGGGAACACCGGCTCCGCCAGTTACAGGAGCGTTTGGTCCAACTCCTACCCTTCCCCAGGGATTCGATGATCCCGAGTTCGAGATGCGGCCATCGAGCGCCTCTCTCCACCGGCTCGGCACCACAACTTCCGCCAACTCCACCGCCCGTAAGGCTGTAGATCTTACGGCGCCTCCATACACCAAGGAATATATTGACCAGTACCGTCAACGTATCAAAGCAGACCCCGATCCAGAGGCTCACTTTCTCTACTCCAAGTACCTCATTGAAGCTGCCAAGAAAATCGGAGCGGATGCAAAAGACCAGAGAGCTGTGAAGAAATACCGAGATTTGCTCATCCAAGAGTCATTGAAAACAGTCCGGAGACTTGCGACCCAAAATGAACCATACGACGAGGCTCAATTTTTCCTTGCCAATTGTCATGGCACAGGAATGCTTGGTCTGCAAGTGGACCATGAACGGGCGTACCATTTATATCTGCAAGCCGCGAAACAGAACAATCCAGCAGCTGCATACCGCGTTGCTGTCTGCAACGAGATTGGGGCGGGAACGCGGCGAGACCCCGCCCGAGCTTCTGCTTTCTACCGCAAGGCTGCCTCGCTCGGAGATACGGCTGCGATGTACAAACTCGGAATGATTCTCTTACTCGGTTCTCTCGGCGAGCAAAAGAACCCGCGCGAAGCTATCAATTGGCTCAAACGCGCAGCCGAACAAGCGGACGAGGAAAATCCTCATGCGTTACACGAACTTGCTATGCTTCACGAGATGCCCAATTGTCAATTCGTCGTTCACGATCCTGGGTATGCAAAGCAACTCTACACTCAAGCAGCACATCTCGGATATATTCAATCACAGTACAAACTCGGGCAGTGCTATGAATATGGTGCCCTCACATGTCCTGTGGACCCTAAGAGATCAATAGTGTGGTATACCAAAGCTGCGGAGAAGGGTTATTCAGAGGCAGAGCTCGCATTGAGCGGATGGTATCTGACAGGAAGTGAAGGTGTCCTCAAGCAGAGTGACTCGGAGGCATATCTATGGGCGCGTAAAGCTGCAAACAAGGGCTTGAGCAAGGCCGAGTATGCTGTGGGTTATTATGCAGAGGTTGGGATTGGTATCAAGCAGGATATCGACTTTGCAAAGCGGTGGTATATGCGAGCAGCAGGTATGCCCTCTCTCTGTAGGATGTTTGAAATGGACTGATCGTGCCACAGCGCAAGGGAACAAGCGTGCGATGGCTCGACTGACAGAGATGAAGCGCATGGGCAATAAACGATCTAATGTCGGGCGACCCACACGTCAGCAAGCCAAGGATGAATGTGTGATCGTCTAGCGCGAGGTCGGAAGGTGGAATTTATATCACGATGACCTCGTTCTTTTTATCGGGAGTTAACATCCTAATACCTGCACCCTTCTTAAGAGTTGGCGTTGTGCTTGTGGCGGGTGTTGATGTACATAAGTACTTGGGCAAATACCTCCTATTGCACCATCGACAACGATCGACCATGGCTGCAGCCAAAGACGACGTTCGAACTTTTTGTTTCGCAGACTTTTACTTGCCTCGCTGATGTTTTCTCGGACAGATCTCATTGCTGGAGCACTTGGACGTTCCTCAGATAACTTGCCTCAACGAGGAGAGACAACACGACCTCAAATCGGTCCTCGCAGGCAGGAAACAAAATACGTCGCCCGATGTCTACCTCGAGAGCAGCGCAGACGCCCAGCTGCTCTTGAACATCCATGTGAGCCGCCTACCCGCTACCCGGCCCCGCTGACGAGGTACACACCATCCAGTTCAACCAAACCGTGCGCGTCCGGACGCTCGTCCTGCGCTCCGTAATGCCCGAGCGCGGCCCCAAGACGATCAAGTTGCTCCTGAACAAGTCCGCGATCAGCTTTGGAGACGTGGAGAATGCCAACGACGCGGCATTTACGCAGGTGGTGAAGCTGCGCGAGGAGGACGTTCGGGAGGGGCGGCCGGTCGCGCTCAAGTTTGTGCGGTTCACGAGCGTGAATAGCTTGCATGTGCGTGTATGCTTTTGCTTTTGCTGTTGGGTGTCGCGATAGGCGTGCTCACTGGTCGATTAGGTCTTTGTCGAGTCGAATCAGAGTGAGGACGATGAGATGCAGACGCGGATCGATGCGATCGATGTGCTCGGCATTCCAGTCGAGTACGTGTCCCTCTTTTACATCCTTTCACCGACTCACCCAGCCGTGCAGAGCAACAAAGAACTTGAGTGGTCTTAGGCAGGAAGACGACTAGTCATGCATATCCACCTGAAATACCTTTCCATCGTTTGCAAGCACTCGTTCTCCCGTTCATACGTTGGCATGTGGCACAGTTGTACGTTCGTTGGCCCATAGATTGTACGGCGAGCTAGACATGACAAGCCTCCTTACTTGCCGTCGATCTGCAACCACATGTTCCACCTTTGCCTGGCCTCTTCGTCACCCTCGAAGACCCAGTTCACCTTGATCACCTCTGAGAATCCCTCGCTGGTCTGAGGCTCTTCATAGTTGTCGCGAAAACTGATAAGGGCCAGGTAAGGTAGGAGTTCTCTCTAAGTCTAGTCAGTTGGCGAACACCATAGAACACGTGACGCGTTCTCACTCGTGCTCCATTCGACGTGGGCTGGGCATATGCGCGATATAAATTATTGTGCCATGCAAGATCCATCGAACCCTGAAAGAGAAAGCACCGAGTACGCGCGCCAACCTTCTTGGCTAGATCCACATAGAACTTTCTCGTTGCAGTATCTCGATTGGTGTTGTCTGGCTTTGGTCTTGGCACTCGTGTGGAAAGTGGGAGCGACGAGGCGTACCTATCACGCAACTCTTGCCGGCCTTGAGAGCTTCCTCTGCAGCTTTCAGGCATTTGGGTCTCGATCCCAAGGTATCTTGGTTGACGTGTACGTATCCGACAGGTGCAAAGTGTTTGCGGTAAAAGGATGACTTTCCAAGGCAAGGAAAGCCTGTCAAGAGGACAAGTTCCAACTTGGAAGACCCGGGGACGATTTCCGCTGTCGGTGGGCACAGAAAATCTGTCGCTAAAAGCGAACAGAATCACAACTTGGGTATAGGTAGAGAACGTGCGGCTGACTCTTTGGAAGACTAGAGACGTGGAATCCAGGGAGCTTGTACTGGGCCCGAGGAAGGCCGAGAAAGTATTCCTGTCGACGAGGTTTACCTGAACATGACCAGCAAGAGCAGACGTTCGGACTGACCTCGGGCGTATGGAAGGGGATACCAGTATTCATAGCCCACTTTCGATCCGTCGAAGCAAAGTCGTCCGTTCGTCCTGCAGCGTCACCGACGAAAAATGCGGTCCCCTTGTCTGTGTCAAAGCATCACGTCTTTGTGAGCCCGGCACGCCGTTGCAGATGTACACACCGATATTAACCTGCTGCTCCTTGTAGATGCGTTCGAGCTCGTACCACATTCCGGGCATCGGTTTTCTATACCCGTCCTTTGCACAAGCAGCGAACAGGCGGAACGGCACATCCGGCAGCTTTCCGGCACATATCACCGTGTCAGGGGTGTTTGGCGAGTGAAACGAGACGCAGCCTACCGCATTCGCAATCAGAGGTATCTTCTTCTTCCATGCTTCTAGCTGTGCCGCCCTGAGGGCCTGGTTGGATATCAACACGATCGCGTATCTGGACGCCAAGGCGCGTCAAGGAATGGGAGAAACGGCGGTGGTCGCGCACGCACCCGTCTTGGTGCAACTCTTTGAGCTTTGTAGGGACGGACTGTCTCCACCACTCCCATTTGAGCAAGTCGGCGCCCTTGCCGCGGTTCTTGTGGTTCGATTTGATGACCGTTCCGTCGAGGTCGAACAAGGCGACTTTGGGACGCGCGGGCGGGTCGAGGTTGATACCGTGCAGACACGTGCGTTTGGGTCCGAGTGCGGGTTTGAGCCATTGAAAGGCCTGTGTCGAGGCGCTCGGTTTGGAGAAAAAGGGGTGGACTGGCCGGGGTGGTTATGAGGCGTGTGTGGGCCCTGTTGTGTACTCACTTTTCGCGATTTTGCGACCCATGGATTCGTCTACACCTTCATCTGCCTTGCGCTTCTTGGCCGACTCTGGGTGACATGTTGAGCGCGTACGCCACGACAGCGAGCTCGACGTACGAGATCGGTTCGACGGGCCAGGTTCAGACATGACATTCGATAAAAAAGGAATATAGTTACGACAACAGTTCTAACAAGTACAATGTCTACGGTTTCTCTAGTCACGCCGTCTTGTCACTCAAAAAGGAGACACCGGGAAGGACCTCGACGTGCTCAGACTCGGGTAAACGACGAGGCGAGGAAAGCTTACCTTGCCTTCGAGGAGTTCGAGGCTCGCGCCACCGCCAGTGCTGACGTGACTGAGCTTGTCCTCGGCACCGTACTGCGCTGCGACAGTCGCCGTGTCCCCTCCACCGATGATGACGGTGGAACCCTGCTTCTTGGCCTCGATCGACGCGTCAAGCAGAGATTTCGAACCCTCTGCGAACGCGGGGAATTCAAACACACCAGGGGGTCTATCAAAGAGGATTGTCCGCTTGCGCGCTCGGACACGTAAGGTGTCATACGTACCCGTTCCAGAGGATTGTCTTGGCTGACAAGACGGTCTCACGAAAGAGCTCACGGCTCTTTGGGCCAGCATCGAGACCCATCCAGCCGTCGGGGATGCCCTCCTCCTGGGTGGCACTGCCCCTCTACACAACTTGCGTTAGCGAGGAAGAGAGGTACGGAACGGTTCGGACCTCGGCATTCTTGTCAAACTTGTCGGCGGTGACATAGTCGACGGGGAAAACGAGCTTGACGTTGTTTTTCCCTGCCTTTTCCACGAGGGCAGCGACTTTTTCCGAACCATCCTTGTCAAAAAGGGAGTTTCCGATCTTTTCCGAAAATCTGAGATGATGGATGGGATATCCAGGTGAAATCTACGTACGGAGACCTTGTTGAGGGTCTTTGCAAAGGTGAAAGCCATGCCGCCGCAAATGATGAGGGCGTTGACCTTGTCGAGCATGTTTTCGATCAGTTTGATTTTGTCGGACACTTTGGCGCCGCCAAGGATGGCAAGGAAGGGACGATCTGGGCTTTCGAGGACCTTTGCAAAGTACTCGAGTTCCTTCTTCATGAGGAGACCGGCTGCTTTTTTCTGAAGGTCGATGCCAACCATGCTCGCATGAGCGCGGTGAGCGGTACCAAAGGCATCGTTGACGTAGAGATCGCCGAGTGCGGTGAGCTGTTTCTTGAAGGTATCTACGACGTCCTTTGGGACCTTGGCCTTGTCTGGGCCTTTGCCCTCTTCGGCGGCATGAAAGCGGAGGTTTTCGAGGAGGATAACGGAGCCTTTAGGTGCGTCATTGACGGCCTTTTCGACGTCGGGACCGACGCAATCATCGAGGAAGATGACGGGTTTGTTGAGTTTCTCGGAGAGGACCGCCGCGACAGGTTTGAGGGAGTCCTTTTCAGAGCGCTTTCCATCTGGGCGCCCGAGATGGGACATGAGAACGACGACCTTGGGATCTGGAACGGGGAGTCAGGGGTGAAGAATGGTATGGAGGAAGCGCATACTCTGATCGAGGACATGGATGATGGTGGGGATGGCTGCGACGATGCGCTGTAAGGGACGGATGAAGGGATGGGAATTGTTGGGAAGATCGGGTACGCACGGCAGGGTTTGTGATGTAGCGGCCCTTTGTTGGTTCGTCTTTCATGGGAACGTTGAAGTCGACGCGGATGAGGACGCGGCTGTCTGGAATGGCATTGGTGAAATCGGGATCGTCGACGAAGAGCTTGCTTGCGAGGGACATGGTGTGAGGGGAAAGAGATAGTGGAGATGAGATCGGAGGAGGAA
This sequence comes from Phylloporus cf. tubipes, assembly GCA_038094315.1. Lineage (NCBI taxonomy): Eukaryota > Fungi > Basidiomycota > Agaricomycetes > Boletales > Boletaceae > Phylloporus > Phylloporus cf. tubipes. Next base: position 11,109 of record JBBPTZ010001117.1, read on the forward strand.
TTAATATGGATGTGAATGTGCGTGGGAATGTAGTGGTTGATGGCAGACTCCAACTCGCTGGGACTTGACTTGACGGCGACGGAGCAGGGAGGGGAGACGGTAGAGCAGGAAAGCAAGGCAGAGAAGAAGAAACCGTATGTCAACCCAGAACGCGTCAAGACGGGCGGGCCACAGCGGGTAGGCGGGATGCATTTGTGTGGGCAGACTACTGACGGGATGGAGGCAGGAGAAGCCCAGCGAGGAGGAGCTGGCTGAACGCATGCAGCGCATCAAGGAACAGAACGAAAAGATCAAGCAACGACGGCAGGTAAGTAAGTGACGCGTACGGCGAGAGGTACTGAGAGGCGTGTAGGACGTGAAAGCGGACGAGGATGCGTTTCGAAAGATGCAGGAGGCGGAGCGGGTGAAGCAGGCGCAGACACGCAAGGTGCAGGAGGGGGTCGACCGGACGCGGGAGCAGAACGCGCGACGGAAGATGGAGAAGATGGGGAGTCGGGAATGGGATTCGGGCAAGACGACAGAGGGACGCGGGGGACGAGGGCGGGGTGGGCGGGGACGTGGTAATTGGGGACGGGGACGGGGCGGGGGGACAGCAGCGACGACGACGGTGGCGGCGGTGGCGGGG
>JBBPTZ010001118.1:0-11706 GCA_038094315.1 Phylloporus cf. tubipes
AGGAAGAAAAAGACATGGTGGAGGTTGGGCTTGGGTTCCCAGGTGTTTTCCAACAATGGATAGCCTTTCCATGCCATCAGGTACTTGCGGCATCCCAGTGTGCCCCAATGAGACACAATCTTGTCAACCTCATACTCTTCTTCTGATCTGACTAGATGTGGTGGTGGTCAGGTAAAGTTCGGACCAAAGGTGGGAGTTTCACAATAGGGGGATAAGAGTGAGGCATGGAAAATGTTGTGTATTTTCCAGGTGGGTGGTAGCTGGAGGCAGTATACAAGGAGAGATAGTATCTGAGAGATTTCAAAGGGGCCCAAGCATTTGGGAGTGAGTTTCCAGGAGGGGTAAGTGATGCAGAGGTTAGAGGCCTCAAGCCAGACCTTATCTCCAACCTTCTAGGAGGAGAAGTGTTGGGTGATGTGCTCAGCCATGATCTGACGGGCAGAGTCATGTATGGCCAGAGCTTCATTGCGGGCTTTATAGAGGAGGGTGAGATGTTTTTCCAGTACAGGGAGAAAGGTCTTTCTGAGAGGGGGGTAGGAATGTGGTTCGTAGCCTAAGAGAAGGGAGAATGGGGAGACCTTGGTGGAGCTGTGGGGCATGGAGTTGTGGTGGAATTTGGCGGTGGTGAGGAGATCAGGCCAAGACATGGGGTTGTTGCCATAGAAGATTCATAGGTATGTTTCAATTTCCTGGTTAGTTCACTCCATTTGGCTGTCAGTTTGTGGGTGGTAGGCAGTGGAGAGGTGGACATTGTAGTGCAGAAGGTGGCTGAGTTCTTTGGCAAATGTGGAGGCGAACTGGGGACCATGATCAGAAATGATGGAGTTATGGAGTCCAAAGCGCTTAAAAACATGGAGGAAAAAGAGGGAGGCTACTTCCTAAGCATTGATAGTTTTTGAACAAGGGCACAAAATTACCCTCTTCGAAAGGCCTTGGTCGACCACAACCAATAAGGAATCATATCCCTTGGCAAGAGGGAGGTCCGTGATGAGGTCCATAGACAACTGTTTGAACGGGAGAATGGTGGTGGAAGCGATTGGCAACAGGAGTGGCATGGTGGGGTGGGTGTTGACTTTGGAAGATTGACAGATGACACATCTGGTGATGAAGGAATTGACAAAGGTGGTGAGGCCCAGCCACCAGTAGTTGCACTCAACAAGGGCTTTGGTGCGGAAGCGGCCAGCATGACCAGTGGTAGGGGAATCATGAAGTGTGTGAAGAAGGGTGGAGTGGTTGGTGGGGGGAATGTACATGCATTCCTTGTAGTATAGATGCCCAGTGTCAAAGGTCCAATCATCAAGAGCAGAGTGAGGGAAGAGGGGGGAGCCTTCTTGAACACTGCAGATTGCCTTAAGTACGATGGGGTCTGTTAGGAAAGATGATTGTATATGGTGGGTGAGGGTGAGGTCTAGTGTGTTAATTACGATGGGGTCAGGCACAATGGAGGCATCAGTGTTGTTGGCAGAGGTATCAATGAGGTCTTTCTGGAAGAGTGCGTCTGCCGGTCCCATCTTGGTTCCAGGTAAGACGTGCCGTACAATGTCAAAGTCCTATAGAAAGAGTGACCAGCATGCTTGCTGACAGGAGAGTTTCCGGGGGTCCTTGATGTAGGACAGGTTCTTGTGGTCAGTGATAATGGTGACCAGATGGGCAGTACCTTGCAGATATTGGCACCATTCTGCAAGGGCAAGAATGATGGCGAGGAGTTCTTGGTCATAAATGTTGTAGTTGCACTCTGCAGAGCCAAAGGTAAGAGAGAAGTAGGCACAGGGGTGGGAATCTCTGTTGATGTTGGTTTGCATAAGGACTGCTCTGGTGGCGATGAGGGAGGTGTTGGACATGATGGAGAAGGGTTTGGTGATGTCAGGTATGAGGAGTACTGGGGCAGAGAAGATCTTCTTGAGCCGGTTGAAAGCTCATTGCTGGAAGCCTGTCCAGGCCCAGGATTTGTTCTTCCAGGTGAGAAGGTTTAGGGGGGCGATGATGTTGGAGAAGTCTGATATGAACTTCTGATAGAAATTGGCAAATCCCATGAATGAACGCATAGCCTTGATGGAGAAGGGAGGCTTCCAATCCTGGATAGCCTTTAACTTGGTGAGGTCCATCTCAATCCTGCCTTGCCCAATGACAAGACTGAGGTATTCCATGCAGAGGGTGTTGAAGGAACACTTAGAGAGTTTCAGGGCTAGTCTGTGCTTGTGGAGGCATTGCAAGACATGGCAAGTTTGTTTGTGGTGGAGGGCAATGTTGTCTTTGGTGTGGATACCAAGGTCATCCATGTAGATCTTTAGCCACTTTTCCGCGATCATGTCGGTGAAGATCTCATTCATAAAGGCCTAAAAGGTGGGGGGTGCATTGTTGAAGCCAAAGAATATAATGGTGGGTTCAAAGAGACCAAGTGGCGTAATGAATGCAGCCTTCCACTAGTCCTCTTCACAGATATGGATGTTGTTGTAATCCCAGTGAATGTCAAACTTGGTGAAGAGCATAGACTCCTTCATGTCGTCGATGAGCTTGGGAATAAGAGGAAGTGGGTAGGCATTGCAGATGGTATGGAAATTGAGGTATCAATAGTCCTGGCAGGGGCGAAAGGTTCCGTCCTTCTTAGGTACAAAGAAAAACAGTGATGCTTGGGGGGATTTTAATGGAATGATCCATCCAATCTTCAGGTGTTCCTCGACGAAGGCCTTACAGCCCTCATGTTCAGCAGGGTTCAGGGGATATACTTTAGTGATCTTTGGGACGAAAGAGGGCTTGAGTTCGATGGTATGGTCATAAGAGCAATGAGGGGGTAGTTTCTCGTGGGTCTTTTCTAAGAAGATGTTGGCGAAGTCCTTGTACCAATCCAGGATTTCCTGTTCCTTGGATGTGGTTTCTTGGGCAAGCTGGGTGGAGATGGTGATCTTGTTGACATCTTCTGTCAGGGCATAGTGAGAGTCATAGAGTTCTGAGATCTCTTGGTTGACATCCAATCTGAGATATCACACCAAGTACCATTGATGGGTATAGAGTTCATTGTCAATGGGGCGAGGGTTATGGGGGAGAGTAATATGATTGTTGGCCCAGTCAATGTGGGGGTTTCATTTCTGAAGCCAGGGCATTCTGAGTATGATCTGACGGCATCCAAGACTAAGGATTATAAGTTCTTCTTTGTCATCAATGGAGGAGAACTTGAGACCAATCTGGATCTTCCATTAGATTGTTTCCTTGGCATTGGCAGTGCCATCCGCATTGTGTGCGATGATTGGGTGTGGGAGACGTTGCAAAGGGAAGTTGGCTTGGGTAAGAAGTCCAACGTCAATGAAATTTCCAGTGGTGCCAGAATCGATGAGTGCGAATGTGTTGACGATTTTTCCAAAGGCCTGTAGTTTAACGGGGATGAGGAGCATATGTCTATTGGGTAAGGCTACTAGTACATTGGAGATGGATAGGGAAGGAGACATCAAGGTGGCTTCCTATTTTAAAAATCCTTGGTGTTGATGGCAGTGACAGAGGTGTCTTCTTAGGGCGTATCCTTGAAGCAGACTTTGAGTATTTGGAGGACCTCATCCTTGTTCTTACCCCAAGTCTTCAGGGTATTGACATAAGCATCAATGACAGAGGGGGTGGCGGTGGGCATGACAGGGACAGTAGGTATGGGGGTAGTTTCTATGTTATGAATGTTCTGAGGGCAGTGAGGGGCGGGGGATGTGGGAGTGTGCAAAGTGGTGGGGCATTGTCCAACATTGTGGCCTCCTTTGTGGCAGCAGAAGCAAAGCTTTTCTTTGACACATTTGGCTCGTTCAGCAGGGGTGAGCTTATTGAGACGGATGGTGTCAACATCCATGGCATTGGGGTCGGCAGCAGGGTGATGGTGAGTAAGTGAGGGGTGTGTGTCCCTTGGCAATAGCATCCATTCAGAAGACTTGGGTGTGGAAGGCCTTAGCCTTAGTGATCCATTCTGTGATGGTGGTAGAAACCTTTTCAATGCCTATGACAAGCATGGAGATGTGTGGGTCAAGCCCAAGGGAAAAGAAGTTGATGAGTGTTTTTTGGTTGGTCATTCCAGCCTTGGACACAAGGTTCTGGAAGTCGGTGATAAACTTCTGGAAGCTGTAATTGATGACACCTCTGGTGGTGCAGAAGGATTTCTGTCGGAGCCTAGTGAGCTCGTGGTGGGCAGTGGCTTTGATGTTGAAGGGATAGAAGGTGGTCTGGAAATTCGTGGCCAGCTTCTCAAAGGTTTTTTCAGAGGAGACAAGGTTTGGGTTGGCCATAAGGTTATATCACATTTCAGAGAAGGATACACTGTGACCCTTACTCATCTTGTTCAGGGTCATCATGACTTTAGACTCATCTGTGGCGTAGAGCGAGGGGTTATGTTACGATAGGCCCGGGTAGGGACTAGCGTAGTCTTGAAGGACCTAAGGATCAAGCGGAGCGAGGGGGGCGAAGGGCGAAGTGTCCTAGGGAATTCCTAGTGACAGACGACTGTTGTGATACACAGGGAGTTGGGGAACCTCAAGGGCTTTGAGGTGACGAGGGACAAAGGGGTGTTGCATAACAACAATGGTCGAAGCAACACAGAGGTCGATTAGAAGACGACCTAAGACTTAGAGAGGGCGAGGCCTTAGTGCGGCTAAGGAGTCAAGACAAAAGGGCGCTTGGATTCAGGTGGATGTACAAGATACAAGGCAAGGGGAAATCCAAGTGACTACGGCGAGGACTAAGTACTGTTGTACAATGTTGTCATAGGTGTCTTTCTCGTATGTAAGGGTAAACACACAAGTCGAAGTACAAGCAGTGATATACAAAGAAGTTAGAGTAACAGTGAGCTTACTGAGACGAGATATATGCTCAAAGGGGTCGGAGGAAGTGTCTGTGCAAAGGGAGGTAGCGATGGAAGGGGACAACATAGGGGAAAAGGGACAAATCATAACATTACCCCCAGGATATGATTGAGACACCAAGCTCAATCGAACTCAAGCTCCAGGAAGAGACAAGCGTATGAAGGGGTAGTTACTGGTCAAAGATAAGTGAGAGCACCCGGGATGGCGTTTGTCAAGCCATGGAATGGTCACCCAAGGTAATGAGGGCAGCAACGAGAAGGATAAGCGAGGGGGAACCAGCCCAGAGATCCTGGAAGATCAAGCGAATGGATCAGCTGGTGAAGCAGAGCATACGTGGACAGGGTGGAGTAGAGTAGGTGGGTGAAAGTGATGGACGATCCATGCAATGGATCAGGAGCGATCGTCAGATCAGTGAGTTTAGCATGAGGGCCAGGGCGAGGAGTGGGACAAAGAGTGGAAGTTCAGTGGAGTACTGGGTCTGGGGGTGATGGATAAGGACAAGAGTACTCAATGGTTGTGAGTCTTCCCAGTTTCGGATTGGAGCCCGGGGGCGGGTAGTCCCCAACAGCAACTCAGAGAGTCAAGGCGTAGACAAGACAAATGGAGGACCATGTTCATTTAGACCGGAGCTAGCTCAGTGTGGGACTGGCCTTCATGGAGATGAAGTGTCACCAGTTGGCGACATAGACGGCGTTGGGGAAGTTGTTACGGAGACGATGAGCATAGACTGGGACGTTAACGGATTGGACAGGAGGAGAGGTAGCAGGTCCAGTGAGCATGGCCAGGTGTACAGGGGTAGGTTCTCTAGCGGGAAGCGGGGTGGAGCCCCAACCAGGGGATGCTACTGTGGAAGAAGGGGGTATTGTAGAAAAGGAGTCAAAGTCTAACGTAGAAGGGTTAAGCGAAGGAGGGGATGAAATGGACGAAGCTTGGGCTGAGGACATTGTCTTTGGTTAATGGTGACAGGTTAGGCGAGTGTTTGAGGTGGTGATGGAAGGGGGCGAAGGAGCGAAGACGGAGGAGTGAAGGTTTTTATAGTCTGCTAAGGCGGACTTTGCATGTTTCAAGTCCCGCTCAGGGACCCAAGAGTCTTCTTTGGCCGAATATCCCTTCCATCAGATCAGGAACATGCGGGAGGACAGAGCTCCGCGGTGGTGTAAGATACGCTCAATTTCGTACTCTTCTTCGCCTTCTATTAGGTCAGGTGGTGGTGCAGGGAAGTTCAGGCTGTGGACGGGGTTTTCGCGATAGGGTGATAACAAGGAAGCATGGAACACAGGGTGGATCTTCCATGTCTTCGGCAGGCGGAGTTGGTACGTGATTGGTGATAGTACCTTTGTTATCGTAAAGGGTCCCTCTCGCTTGGGTGCGAACTTCGGGTTGGTGATGGAGCGTCGGAGGTTCTTGGCTTCGAGCCAGACCTTGTCACCAGGGGAGAATGGAACGAATCCTCGCTTCGAGCGAGAAGCCATGACTTGACGAGCTAATTCGTGGGCGGCGAGGGCCTCGTCGTGGGCAGCAGTGAGGGATTTAAGGCGGGCTTCTACCGCAGGTAAGGGGGACTCGGCTAAGATAGAAGGCAGGGCATGGGGTTCAAAGCCCATCATGAGGAAGAACGGCAACTTGCCGGTGACGGAATGAGGACGGTGGTTATGGGCAAATTCGGCGTGGGAGATCTTGTTGGCCCAGGATGTCAGGTTACTACCACAGAATATGCGGAGGTAGGTTTCAACCTCTTGGTTGACGTGTTCGGTTTCCCCATCACTTTGAGGGTGATAGGCAGTGGAGAGGGAGAGATCGTAATTCAAGAGACGACCTAGTTCTTTGGCGAAGGATGAGGCGAACTGAGGGCCTCAGTCAGAGATGATTTTATTGTAGAGTCCAAAGCGAAGGTAGACTTTATGGAAAAAGAGGGAGGCAACCCCTTCGGCGGTAATCGTTTTCTTGGTGGGGCATAGAATTACCCCCTTCGTGAGTCCATGGTCGACCACGACCAGGAGGGAGTCGAAGGAAGACGAGGAGGGGAGGTCCGTGATGAGGTCACAGCTAACCTGTTGGAAGGGGCGAGTGGATGAAGATTTGATAGGAGTAACAGGGGGAATCGTAGGATGAGTGTTAGTCTTCGCCTGTTGGCAATGGGCGCAGCCTTCAACGTAGCGGCGGACGAAAGAGGCAAGGCCGGGCCACCAGAATTCAGCGGCAACAAGCTGGCGGGTTTTGAGGTATCCCGGGTGACCGGCGGTTTTGTGGTCATGACAGCGCTGTAAAATAGAGCGGCGGAGAGAGTCGTCGGGGGGAACGTAGACACAATCCCGATAAAGGAGCACACCATTATGGAGTTGCCAATCAGCGAGATGGGAGCGGAAGGCGGGAGGGATATGGCCATCGATGGCCTGCAGGGCTTGGAGAACAAGGGGATCATCCTTCGAGGATGATTGAATGTGATGCGCCATGGTGGCATCAATGAGGTTGACAAAGAGGGACGGGGGAAGTAGGGTGACGCCCGAGTTGTCATCGTCGGGTGGAGAGAGGTCAGGTCGGCGGGAGAGTGCATCCGGTGCACCAAGGAGTTTTCCAGGAACGTGGATCATCTTCAGATCGAAGTCGGCAAGATCAAGGAGCCAGCGCGCCTGGTGTCGGTTAAGTTCCTGGGGTTTACAAAAGTAGGTAAGGTTTTTGTGGTCTGTGAAAACCTGCACAGGGAAAGGAGAACCATGGAGATAGTGGCGCCAGGACTTGAGGGCGCGGATGACAGCGAGAAGTTCGCGGTCATAAATGTCATAGTTGCGTTCGGCCTGAGTGAATGACTGGGAAAGGTAGGAACAGGGGTGCCAATCACCGTTGGCATCAGTTTGGAGGAGGACTGCTCCAGAGGCGAATTTGGAGGCATCAGTGGCAATGGTGAAGGGGCGAGTAATGTCAGGAAGGTGGAGGACGGGTTGGGAGAGGAAAAGGCATTTGAGGGTATCAAAGGATGTTTGACAGTCGGGGGACCACTTCCAGGAAGTGTGTTTCTTGGTCAGGTCGATAAGAGGGCAAGCGATGGTGGAGTAGTCGGGAATGAACTGACGGTAGAAGTTGGCGAAGCCAAGGAAGGAACGAGTCTCCTTGACTGTTGATGGGGTAGGCCAGGAGGCGATACCATCTAGTTTGACGGGATCCATGGCAATGCGACCAGGTTTGACGATCATGCCGAGGTATTCAACCTCATCAACAGCGAACTGATATTTCTCCAGCTTAAGGTGTAGGTCAAGTTCTTGCATACGTTGGAGGACACGTTTCGTACGCTCTTCATGGGTTTTGGCATTGGGGGAGAAGATCAAGAGGTCATCCATGTAGATGACGAGCCAGCCTTCAGCTATCATATCGCAGAACGAGTCGTTCATGAAATGTTGGAAGGTGGGTGGAGAGTTGGTTAATCCAAAGAACATGACATTGGGTTCATATAGACCCTTGTGGGTAATGAAGGCGGCCTTCCATTGGTCGCCGGCTTTGATACGGACGTTGTTGTAGCCCCAATGAATGTCGAACTTGGTGAAGACCTTAGCGTCTTTGAGTTTGTCTACGAGGTCGGAGATGAGGGGCAAGGGGTATGCGTTGTGGATGGTATGTTGGTTAACGTAGCGGTAGTCTTGGCAAGGGCGAAGTTTGCCATCTTTCTTTTTGACAAAGAAGAACGGTGACGCCTGAGGGGAGTTAGATGGACTGATCTTGCCTGCATCTAAGTTTTCCTGGAGGAAGTCCTCCATGGCTTTACGCTCATCCAGCATGAGGGGGTAGAGTTTCCCAATCTTTGGGACAAAGGATTCGTCAAGGTTAATGGCATGGTCGTAGGGGCGAGACGGGGGGAGGTGATCTGCGGTCTCTTTAGAGAATACATCGGCGAACTGGGCGTACTTGGAAGGAAGGGAAACCTTGGGTTTAGCCTTTTCTGCAGCGATGGCTAAGTCCGTAGCAGTGGTAAGACGGGCGACCGTGGTGTTAGGGATGTATCGGAAATCGCCGCGGATGATCCGGTTCATAATCTGGGCTTCGTTGGTCTTGACGCAGTAGTGGTCTTGGGTTTCATAGTTTAAATAGTCAAAGAGCTGGGCGTCGGCGGTAGTAGTGACATTGACATGCCGTGGTGGTGCCACTGGTGGGACAAAGTGGGAGTCATGTCAGCGGAGGTCTGCGGTGTGGGAAAGGTAGAGGTCTTTGGACTGGTCGTTGGCTTCGGGGATAGAGAGGGTTTGTTTGGACCAGTCAATGATGGGGCAAGCAGTGTGGAGCCAGGGGGTCCCTAGGATGACATTGTTCGTGCCACAGGAGATGACGTGGAAGAGCATTCGATGGACAATGCCTTCCACGTTGACAAAGAGGGACGTGGTGAACTTGATTCCACCGGAGCGGTTGGTAGACCCATCTACATTGCGGACAGGGATAGGTTGGTCTAAACGAGTGGTGGGGAGGCAATGTTTGTGAACAAACTGCCAGTCGAGACAATTGATATTGGCACCTGAGTCAATCAGAGTGTGGGTGTCAACGGTTTTAAGTGTATGCGATGGTTCTATGAGCTGAACAGGGATTTCCATAGATTTCGCAGCGAGGGATACTAATACAGATGTACGCTTATGGGAAGGAGGCACTTGCGTCGATCGAGGCTCCTGCTTTAAAAATCCGAGGAGGGCGCAAAGAGACCTGACGGACGGTGGCTTCATCGTCGTCGTCCTTGAGCTCTGGAAGGTCTTCTTCGACTTCTACAACCCATGTCTTGGCCACAGGTTTGGCGGGCGAGGTGAACACAGGGCAGGCTGTGCTAGAGTGTCCTGCCTTGCAGCATCGGAAGCAGAGATTCTTCTTGATGCAGCGTTTTCGTTCTTCGGGGGTAAGTTTGCCAATGCATACAACGTCGACGTCCATGGCATTGGGGTCTTTGTCGGGTAGAGAGTGGCTAGAAGGGGTAAGAGACTGATAGTTTTGTCGAAAGAGATTGGTGTGCTGTTTGGCGATCTCGTTGGCACGATCCCACTGAGTTAGGAATGTAACGGCCTTCTTGTACCACTCGTCTATGGTAGCTGGGGGGGTGTCCATGGAGAAGATTCGCTTCATTAAGCGATCAGGGATACCGGCAGAGTAGAAACCGATAAGGACATTTTGGTCGGTGATGCCCGAGAGGGCAACGTGGTTCTGGAACTGGGCGTTGTATTCGGTGATGGTAGGGGAATACACACCCTTCTTGTATATCATGCGCATTGTGGTAAGCCAGGCGATGGCAGTGTTGACTAGATCATGGTGTTTGAAGCTGGCGTTAAAGGCTTTGACAAAGTCAAGGAAGGTTCCGAAGGTAACGGTTGCGCCAGCGATACAGTTTTGGCGAAAGGTAGTGGCCCAAGTAAGGGCAGATCCCTTGGTCATATAGGAGAGGGTGAAGGTGACCATTTTATCGTCTGAGTCGTAGACGGCCTTGTTGACTTCCAGATAGAACTGGACAGATTGAAGCCACTGAGTGGCATTAGCGAAGTCCCCATCAAAGTGGGAAGGAGTGCCGAGACGGAGTTCGGTGGGTTTCACAGACATGATAGGGGTCGATGGTCGAGCAGGTGATGGTGGACAAGTGAAGAGTTGGAACAGGGTACTGGTTTGAGCGATGGGTGTAGGCAAAGGTGGGGTGGGGGCGCGGGGAAGGTTCAAGTGTCCTAAGCTATGGGCAAGGGTTTGAGAGAGCTCACGTGAGATGGTTTGCTCCTCCTGGGTAGGAAGTTCTTCGTCAGAGGACGTAGACGGGGACACGGGTGACGAGTGCTCAGAGGCGGTGGATTCCAAGTGTTCAGAGGGGTATCGTGGAGGGATTCTCCAGCGATCAAAGTGCGAGGGTAGATGAGAAATGGTGGACTATACGGTGATAGCCACGGAGAGAAGACGCTTGTCTTATGTTACGATAGGCCTGGGTAGGGACTAGCGTAGTCTTGAAGGACCTAAGGACCAAGCAGAGCGAGGGGGGCGAAGGGCGAAGTGTCCTAGGGAATTCCTAGCGACAGACGACTGTTGCGATACACAGGGAGTTGGGGAACCTCAAGGGCTTTGAGGTGACGAGGGACAAAGGGGTGTTGCACAACGACAATGGTCAAAGCAACACAGAGGTCGATTAGAAGACGATGTTACGATAGACCCGGGTAGGGACTAGTGTAGTCTTGAAGGACCTGAAGAACCAAGCGAGGACAAGGGACGAGGGGCGAGGTGTCCTTGGGAATTCCAAGTGACTGACGACTGTTGTGATACGCAGGGAGTTGGGGAACCTCAAAGGCGTTTGAGGTGACGAAGGGCAAAGTGGTGTTGTGCAACGACGATGGTCGAAGCAACACAGAGGCCTATTGGAAGAAGGCCTAAGACTTAGAGAGGCAAGGCCTTAGCACGGCTAAGGGGCAAGACAAGAGGGCACTTGGATTCAGGTGAATGTACAAGAAAGACAAGCATGAGAAATAAAAGTACATAGACGACAGGTTTATATATGAAGGGAATAGAAGATGACATAAGCAAGGGGGAGAAGGTCATGGAACGTGACGGAACGTTCATGACAAAGCAACTATGACGAAAGATAAGTGGAGCGAATGGAAAGAGACCGGTTAGCGTGCAAATGGCGATTGGAGGATAAGGGGTACGGGTATAGTAATAACCGGTCGAATGGAAAGAGCGTCCAACGTGTCGCTGGGATGGGCTAAGAGGTACTAGGAGACAAGCGTATAAAGAGAAGAAAGGAGGAATCGTAACAGACGACCTAAGACTTAGAGAGGGCGAGGCCTTAGTGCGGCTAAGGAGTCAAGACAAAAGGGCGCTTGGATTCAGGTGGATGTACAAGATACAAGGCAAGGGGAAATCCAAGTGACTACGGCGAGGA
>JBBPTZ010001119.1:0-11704 GCA_038094315.1 Phylloporus cf. tubipes
ATGAACATAATAAGAAAGAGTCTAGAACATTAGAGATAGCTAATGTTTAAAAAGGTTTATGAGATAATAACCAATGAATCATGTAAAGCAAAATCAGGAAATGCTAAGTATAAAATGTCAGATTTCCAACAAAGTGTGCCTTAAGGTTGTCAAAGGCCTGTTGTTGTGGTGTGTTCCATTTAAATGGGGTGTTTTTCTTAGTAAAATCATTAAGGGGTCATGCTATTTGGATATAGTCTTTGATAAACCAGTGGTAGAAGTTAGCAAGTCCAAGAAAGCTTCTGACTTCTTTTATGGTAGTAGGGGCCAGCCATTCCATAATGGCCTTGACCTTAGAGTCATTCATTTTAATTCCTTCAAAGGTGATGATCATTCCAAGGAACTCTACTTCCCTGGCATGAAAAGTGCATTTTTCTGGTTTTACAAAGAGATTGTTTTCTTCTAAATGTCAGAGCACTTCAGTCACAATGTGATTGTGCTCTTCCTGGTTATCCGTTTTGGTAAATATCATTAGATTACCAATATACATGACAATCACTTCATCCATATCAGCAAAGATCTCATTCATCATGGTTTGAAAGGTTGCTGGCAAGTTACAAAGGCCAAAGAACATGACCAATGGTTCAAAGGCACCCTTGTGACAAACAAATGCCACCTTTCATCTATCTCCTTCCTTGATACAGACATTATTATATCTCCATCTGAGATCCATCTTGGTAAAGAGTTTAGTAAAATGACTAGCCCCTAAGGACTGATTGCTTACCAGGACAAGTTGGTAGCCTTAGACTAAAAAGCACTAGTAGAAACTAGGAAATCTCCAAGAGAACAAGACTAGGGAAAGTTCTAGTGCTTGCCCTTGGCCTTTATATACTCTTTCTATTATTTACATTTGTGTATGCTACATCTATGATATCCTATGCTAGTAAACATGAGGAGTACACATGCATCTAATAGAACTACCAGAACTAGAGTATGCACTGGTATCTGTTGTGTAGCCCCAGTATTTTTGAGTTGTGTTGACTGGTTATAACTTGTGCTTTGTACTTGCCTTCTATATCAGGGTTGATGAGTCAGCCATGAGGATTACCATGAGGCACTTATCTATGCTGTGCTATGGCCATGAGGTTGTCTGGGTTTGCATTGCCATGCATAGGTTTTGGCACAGCTTTGTACTGCTATGCTTTGCCTTAATGACTTGTCTTGACTAGTGTTAGTATTATGATAGGCTCAGGATAGGGGCTATTGTAGTCCTGAGAGGCTTGAAGTACAAGAGGATGAGGGATGAGTGGTCCTAGGGATTTCCTAATGATGAACATCTGTTGTAATGTACAGGGAGATGGAGAGCCTCAAGGGTGTTGAGGTATCGAGAAACAAAGGGGTGTTGCACAACAATGATGGTTGAAGCAACACAAAAACCACTTGATAGTAGGCTTAAGACTAAGAGGAGGCGAGACCTTAGCACAGCTAAGGGTTGAGGCAATGGGGCTTGTATTCCAGGTGGTAGTTTAGGAAAGACAAGCATGAGAAGCTATTGTACATGAAGAGCAAATTTATATATGAAAGGGAAATGAAAGTTACATAAGCAGGGAAGGAAGGTCATGGAATGTTGGAGAATATTCATGACAAAATGTCTGAGATAAGAGATAAGAGGTGGCGAATGGCAAGAAGCCAGTTAGCATGCAAATGGCTATTGGAAAATAGGGGAGATAGATATAGTGGTAACTGGCTGAGAGAAATGAGCATCCAATGTGTCACTGGAATGGGCTAAGTAGTACAAGCATATAAGGGAAAAGAAAGAATCATAACAGTTAGCTAGGTCCCATTTAGGAATGTTGTGTTAGAATAAATGTAGATATTGCATAGAAAATACAATATGGCATATAAAAGGCCAGGAAGATTAGTGAAAATAGGGGTAAAATAGGACAATTGTAACATTTAGTGCCCTTTAATTTGTCTACCAATTGGGAAATCAAGGGCAGGAGATAGTTATTTTTGACTGTATGCTCATTAAGGTACTGATAATCCTAAACCATCTGTTTCCATTTGTCTTTCTTAGGTATGAAGAAAATAGATGACATTTGAGTGAATTTAGATGATCAGATGTACTCTTTGCATAATTAATTTTCCAGGAAGTCACTGACTTCTTGTTGTTCACCTGGTAAAAGGGGAATGAGATGTCCCTTCTTGGGTTGAAAGGTTTCTTTTATGTTAATGGTGTGATCCCATGGTTTCCACTTGGGCATGTGTTCAGAGGCTTTCTTGGAGAAGGTTTCAAGATACCAGTGATACTCCTTTGGGACTAGTTGTTCAGGAGTTAATTCCAGTGCCTTAGATGTGGCTTCTTTATCCAATTTTCCTTTGGATTTTAAAGCGTAAATAGTGGCTAATGCATCACACTCTTCAGTGTCAATCTATCTAGCAAACAGACATCTGTTTTGAAGCATGCAACACAACCATGGACATTGAGTCATTTTCACAGACCTCAGAGTCCAATCTATTTCAGGATTATGAAGTTTGAGCAATGTGTAGTAGAGGATCATTTGATTCTTTCCCAAATTGGTTACTTTGGTTGTAATGTATTTATGGTGGCCCTGGAATTCTATTACTATCTCAGTGTAGTATGTGATGTCACCAGCCAAGTTTTACAATTCATCCACATTGAAAATGGGTACAGGTGTCTTCATGGGCAATAGGGGTATCCTATGCTTCTGGGCCCAATTTCTATCAATGAATATGATATTGGCTTCACTATCCAGCAAAGCCTTGGCACTAAGAAAACTATTGCAATATCACACAGATGTGATTCAGATTAGCAAGATGATATTGCTTGGATATGAGAAGTGAATTCTAGAGGATTCTGGGCAAATAATATTTTTATTGTTACAAGTGAAATCAAGTACTGGTTTAAAGCCCCGGTCAAGCTCCAATTCAATTGGAGTCCCCATTTGGCTTGATAAATTAGAATTTACTGTGACCTGAGTATCCAGATTACTCAAGCCACTCTTGCTTTTCCCTTATCTTCAGTCTTTTTTAGATCGAAGAAGAAGGCCTTCATTTGATTGTAATCCATTTCCCAAATGGCACAAGATAGTTCTTCCTGAGAACTGGAAGGTTTCAGGTCCATGATCCAAAGGGTGCATGCTTTCTTACACTCATGCTTATACTTGCCTCATGACTATTTACATTTTAAGCATCATGTAAAGGGTTTAGGGCATTGCCCAGCTAGATGTGATGTATCACCACAATTGTAGCTGCCTCTAGGCTGCATGGGACAACCATCTACTGCATTTACTTCAGCTTCCTGGGATTCCTTCTTTTGGAATTGGGGCAATGGTGTTTCATTTAAAAACAATTAGAACTTATCCTGAACCTTGGCTATGGCTTTAAGATTCTGGATGGTGATCTTAACACTAATTGATCTCTTGCCTTGTTCAAAGAGCTCTTTGGTTAGTTTTCTTTGAGTATTGGTTTTGAGCAAGTACACACCAAATTGATCTCCTACACTTGTGCAGGCATAGAGTGATTCCTGTTATGGTTGCATTACTACATGCATTAGTATTTCTTTTTTCCTTTACTTACTCTAACCTCAGCCTCTGCTAGGAACATTACATCTTTGTTGTATTACTGACTTGGCAGTGTCTTTATCCCACCTTCTGGTCCCAAGCCATTCCTTCTGATCCTACCAAATGGGACTCCAAGTAATATTTTCACTTTCTGCTACTATATACACTTTTTACAGACAGCTTTCCCCTCCACCGATTCTCTCATATCGGTGTTGTATCCCTGTTTTTACTCATTCCACAGCATGTTCCTTGCAATTCCTTCACATTCCACTGCTTTGCCACTGCCTGTACAATAGTTCTCATTCTTGATTTGCGCAATACTAGCATCATATCTTGAACCACCTCCTTTGGACCTCTCTTAGCCTCTGCATACTATTGAGTCACTCTGTGTTCCAAGGCCTTCCCCTTGAGAACCTCCTTCACTACCTTTGAGTCACCCTTCGAGATGAATGTCGACCACTCCCGTCATCTCATAACACCTTCGGATTGAATGTTGGCCACTCCTGTCATTTTGCAACCCCTTCAGATTGAACACTGGTAGGAAAATGCATGGGTATGGGTAACCCATGTGGGTTATGGGTATGGGTATGTGTGGGTATGGGTATGAGTTGCCTTTTGAGATACCCATATCCATATCCATACCCATACTATGGATATCTGTCAAGCTCACTACTATAATACCTGAGTGATCACTACCATACAGCAGTAGAACTCTATCTCATGCTACCAAATCCAAAGTGTATCCATGCAGGACTTGTTGAGCACTGCCCTAATATCTCCAAGCTATATAGCAGCCAAACCTTATTCATGCTACCAACTCCGAAGCCTGAAAAAAAAAGCCACACTTAGCCCTCATCATCACACAACCTGACTTCTCAACCATGGCCACAAAACAACTCTCCAAGAAGACTGAAAAAGCTTTGGTAGCTCTTGAAAAACAGGGGGCTAAAAAAGGAAGTCACCAGTTAAAAACGGACCTGGGCCTTCAACATCAAAGAAGCCATGTACTATTCCCAACAAGACCACAAACATGGAAAGAAGCCCAGCCCAAAGTAGATCCCCATCTGTCTCCAAAACAGCAATGGGAAAAATATGCAAATACCATCCTATCTCAGATCTATCTTCACACAAGGTCATCAAGATCCAAGATAATGAATGTGCTGAGAATACTACTCCATTATCAGCTAAGGATGAGCTTTGTAGGTCATATCTTTAATCAACTCAAGATGATTAGTTCATGATTCATACTAGAGGAAGCAATGAAAGAGTGGACATCACCTATCTATGCTTTCTTTGATCCTGTGCCTTGGATTGTTGAAGTTAATGGTTGACAAGTGCATGAATTCAAATGTAGCCAGCAGAATTGCAGAGCCGCCCCAGTCCAACAGTATCAAGACACAAAAGATACCAAGTCTACCAGTAATATGCAAAAGCATGCTTGGACTTGCTGGGGCGAGAACATTGTCCTCACTGCAGACAAGGCCAAGGATGTCAATGAGGCATGCACAAAGGTGTTGAAGGGCTTTCTATGTGATAGAACAATTACTGCATCATTTGCATGAACCAGTAAAGGCAAAGTCATATACTTACACAGGCAGCACACTTGCACTGAGATAAGGTATTCCCTTTTTAAAATCACCTTTCCCAAGACCTGACTGTTCAAACTTTAGAGTGGAGGTTGTATATTGGGTCTGCGAGAGCCTGCAGCCATTTGATATTGTCAAAGACCATGGATTTATTAGCCTAATGAAAACCAGATGGCCTGAATATTACTTACCTTCACTAATAACAGTTTCATGTGATGTGAGGCTCATGTTTGCACAAACACAAATGAGGGTAGCTAGAATGTTACAGGTTAGTGGTTTAGAACTGCGCCAACAGTATTTACTCACTTGGAACTTGGATAAAAGTACGACGGATGGCTCAGCTTTACAATGAATGCCTGGACATCACCTAATCATCAAGCATTTGTTGCTTTCATGGTCCATCTTGAACAGAACAGCATGCTGCTGTGCATGCCATTAGACATTGTCGAGGTAGCTAAGGTGATGAGTTATATTACTGATAGTGTTGTGCCTCAACTAATGGAACCCTAGTCCCACACCGGCCTTGAACTAGCCTTGGTCTTTGCAAAAATACTGGAATATCGCACAAGGTAAGATTGCAAAGGAAGTATGTACTGAGTAGTAAGAGAACGTCAAACAGATCCTTAGCATTACATGTAACAATCCACAAACAACAATATTATGGTTGACAAGCTGGCTGAGGCTGTTGACACCTTTAGTGGGGTGCTGAGCCACACACGATGCTTCTTGCACGTTGTGAACCTGGTCATTAAAGCTCTAATCCATCAGTTTGACTTGAAAAAAAATAGCACAGACCCAAGAGATAAGGGAGTGGGTCTAGTTGAGAGCGTGTCAAGTGATTCAAGCAAGGGAGTGAGGGATGAATCGGATGTGCATGTGAACATTGTTGAATATGATATAGTTGAGATGGATGATGATGATGATGGCTGGATGGGGGAGTTGGACAACATGAGTGAGAAGGAACACCAAGTGCACAAGAAAAAGATTCTGCCTATTAAATTGGCACTCACCAAGGTTAGTTTGTGTTATCAATGCTCAAACAAGCTTACTGCATGCTCTTGCAGCTGCACAAACTGGCATACATGCTCATACACTCAACAACCATTCTCTTACCAGTGTGAAAGAAAGTTCTCAAAGACTTGAAGTTAGCTGTCATGCTGTTACCACATGATGTTGAAATGTGCTGGAACTCAACCTTTGACATGCTTGAATATGCACTCAAGCACTGCAAACCAATCAACACGATTGCACAACAGCAAGATCTTTGCCAGTATGAGCTTATGGATGTCAAATGGGAGATGTTGCAACAATTGCATGATGTACTTGAGGTAAGCAACATGTGTGCACTTGGTATTTACACTGACTGCTGAATCACACCAATAGGTGCTCAAGTACACCATGCTGTTTTTTTCACATTCAACACCAAATCTCACAACTGTTATCCCCATCATGGATCACATCAACAATGAGCTTAGGAAGTATGCATACAATAGGAAGTACGCCCCTTCAATCCACTTAGCCATTCAGCTTGCCAAAAGCACCCTCAACCAGTACTACAGTTTGACAGACAGCTCAGAAGTTTATTGGATTGCCATGGGTAAGCTTGGCCTCTCTTGTCATATGCCACTTTTTACAAGTCCAACTCCAGATCTCCATTCATCAACTCCATGCCAACTCCAGTGTTATCCTCCTATCCTCAGGTCACCTGACTTTCAGACCATTTCCATTACTCATATGTACATCCTTGTTCTAGCTTACCTCCTTTAGTATTAGTCTTGCCTCTTGTTCTCTTCTAGGAGCTGTACAAAGCACAGCTCTGGTGTTCTGGTATATCCTTGTTCTATCTTATTTAGTCTCTAGTTCCATATTACTCATATTTCCAATACTCCAGTAATAGTCTGTTCTGGCTTAGCAATCCAGTGTAACTTTAGAGTATATAAACACTATACTATTCACTGTAGATACTCAGTTTGAATATCAACATAACTTTCTCCTGTTCCTCTTGAGTCTCTAGACTCTCCTCTTTGACCTCCAACTCCAAGGACCATGAGTACAAGGGTGTGACACATACATTCTGCACCAAGAGTCCTCGCCCCTCTCTAACCCACTCCATACCCCTTAGTACCTCCAACACTCCAACACTCCAGACTTCCCCCAAGGAGGACCTGAGTTTAACATTTCTTCTCTATGTCACTAATACCCTTGTGTTTCAGTCCTTTATCCCTGCCACAAGCTGTTCTATTTCAAGCATGCCAGCTGGGAGCTTGAGTGGATCAAGACCACTAAGACATTTGTTCATGATAAGTTCAACAACTCATACTCACACAGCTTTAGTGTGACTCAGTCGACAACAATATCAACCCCACTGATCACAAAGACTCTCCTCCCTGTTCTAAGGATGTAGTGAGTCACCCACATCCATGAGCCATGGTCTAACATACATAATCTTTTATTTCCAGGCTATGGTGAATATTTTTGACAATTTTCCTACCCTAGCCCCACTAAAAATAACTGATATGGGCAATGAACTAGACCAATATCTGTCCTCGGACATTATTAATGTATCAGATGCTGTCAAGTGGTGGTACAAGCACCATGATACCTATCCACATTTGTCACAAATGGCACTTGATTTTTTATCTATTCATGGTGAGCATTACCCTAGTACTTTAATTAATTCTAATGTGATGCAATAGCTACATCAATTGATGTTGAGCATTTCTTCAGTCAAGGATGACTTCTGCTAAACCATGTACATAACCAGCTTACAGCACAAAGTACACGTGCATTGCTGTGTCTCAGCTTATGGAGTCAGTTGGATTTGGTCAGGTTAGAGGATATCCGGAAGATATCACAGCTCAAGGATATGGAAGGGGATGATGTTCTCATGGAAGATGACTGGGATATGATTACCATTGATGAGTAGTACTGGGATGTATATGTATTCTTGGTAAACTTGGGTGGCAACCTATGTGTGAAACTAGGTAGTTTCTCAGAAGTGGGGTCAATCTGATAGCAATACCCATGGGTATACCCACCATGGGTGCCTTGTTTGTGTACCCACAAAATACCCATACCCACCACCATGGGTATGGGTATTTTGTGGGTATGGGTATTTTGTGGATATGAATATGGGTATAACCCTAGATATCCATGGGTTTACCCATGCATTTCCCTAAACACTGGCTACTCCCATTGTTCTGGATCTCCTTCGTGATGCTTCACATAATAATTCCCATTTGGCAATGTATGTAAGGAACTGCAAGTCACCTTGCTTGAAACATGTGAGTTTCTTCTTTACCTAGTCTTTTTCCAATTGGGGCCAAAATTGCCTTTCAATTTCAGCTTCCAATTCACACCAATCCTTTAATAAGGAAGTACTGGTGGTGAGGAGTCTAAGTTTAGTCTTGGCAAAATAACTTCCTTTGACTTCTTTTAGACAAGACAACATGGCATAGGCATAGTTTTTGCCATTATATAACTCATTTCCATCTTTGTCAAGGCCTAGGAATTGCTTAAGATTGCATTCCAGCCAAGACTTCATCTTTATCCACCATTCCTTGAATTTAGCAAGGGATCTGTCATAAATCCCTGGGTCAGTAAATATTTCTACTTTGGAGGTAGATTCTCCTAATAAGCTGGCAGTGGCTTCCTTCCTTTCTTTGGCAAGATTAGATATGTGCTTACTTAGCACATCCTTCTCAGCTTTGGCATTGCAGGCAGCTTCTTTGGCTTTTCTCATGCATTGAAGAAGCTTGTCCCATTGTTCCTGAGAGATTGCTGCCATATTGGGCAATTCAGAGGTGGGTGATCTAGATGGAGTTAGATTAGATAACACTGAGAAAATATCACTCAGGGGTGAGTATACCAGTTTGACTATCAAAACCTGGTGATATTAGTACATGAAAACAAAAAGGAAGATAAAGTCCAAGGAGATAACTATCTAGAGTGTTATCTCTTGTATCCTTGACTTCTTTTTATTTACCAACTGCTGTTATCATTTTCCACCAAAGGGGCAGAATACACTTCATAGTGATTGGGATTGAACTTCCACTTAGGATTGGTGACAATCATGGGTGAGACAAATTCAAAGCTGAAACAGTAACTTGAAAATTGTCCTGTGAAATAAAGGGGCTGATTGCAGTCCACAAGGAGATTAATGATCCAAACAAGAAAGGTGCCAGTTAAGACAAAAGTGATCAAGAAAAAAATAAGGGCTATTTCAACAATGATTGAGAGTTTGTGAGTGTTTCTTTGTCAGATGATATTGAAGGTGGGCTGGGTGGTGCTGGATTGCAAAGTTGAGGTTGTGGTACATGTACTATTGATATGGTGTTAGCACCAGTTGCAAGGGTTCTTCTAGTGTAAGGGGGTGGCAGGAGTGGCATGGCAACACATGCATAATTCAGATTTCTGGGGCCATATAATAATTGATTATTATTCAGTTGCATGGGTAAGGGTGGCAAATCAGCTATATTTGCTTTAGCATTTTCCCTTCTTAAGTTTCTATTTTCAGGTACACAGCAGAGAACAGGTACTTGTATTTCTCTAGTATCTATCATAATTGATATGGTAGCAGCTAGGGAGGTATAACAAAAAAAGGGGGCAGAAAGAAGAGGTACAGAGGCAGCAATAAGGGTGAGAGCTGTTGGTGCAGAACCAATGTTTCAATACAAGATTAATCCCACAATAATCAGGATGTGGGGTAGGAGTTCTCTCACATATATATAGATTCACCTTGATTCTCTCATAGACTACATCAGCAAAAGTGGACTGAGTCTGTGGACATTGTGTGACACTGTACAGTGTGCTACAGTGGTCACAGTGTCACAAAAAGGTCCCCCACTGTGCAATGGATTATAGAGTCGGAAAAGCTGTGCGGTCGTCACAGTCATGGCCTGTCTGTGAGCACTGTATAGTGTGCACAGTTGTGGCTCATCTGTGAGCACTGCACAACCCCTACAGTACACTACAAAATATTTCCATTTCTTTTTTTTTTTGGGCCCACATCTGTTTGATTCGAATAGTAGAAAACAGTATATTATTCTACTAATACATGATGAATGCTACAACATCACCCTCAAGTTCGCCGCTCTTTTGTGCCAGTGACAACACAATAGTAGTGGTCACATGTCGCTGCCACTGCACTGTGTTGCCTTGTCAACAACGTGGTGAGGGCCGGGTGGGACATGTCGCTGCCACTGCACTGTGTTGCCTTGTCAACAACGTGGTGAGGGCCGGGTGGGACATGTCATTGTTATTCGTCGTTGCCGTGTTGCCCCCAAGTTCACCATGCTCCTGTCATGCTGGTGATGACGCAGTGGTAGTGGTCGTGCATCACTGCCACTGCGCCGTGTTGCCTTATCGTTGTTGTTGCCTTCGCTGCACTCCTGTCGTGCCGGTGGCAACACAGTGGTAGTGGTCACATGTTGCTGCTGCTGCGCCATGTTGTCCTCGTTAACGACACAGTGAGGGCTGGATGAGATGTGACATCATTGACATGGTGATGACTGCCACCGTATCATCCCTGTCGGCCACAGGGTGGGTGTCATCCCATCATTATCGTCAACATGGTGGTGGCAGCACGCTGGCTGCTGCTGC
This sequence comes from Phylloporus cf. tubipes, assembly GCA_038094315.1. NCBI lineage: Eukaryota > Fungi > Basidiomycota > Agaricomycetes > Boletales > Boletaceae > Phylloporus > Phylloporus cf. tubipes. Next base: position 10,751 of record JBBPTZ010001119.1, read on the forward strand.
CGTGTCATCCTCGTTTGCAACTGGGTGGGGATGTCATCTCGCCCTTGTTGTTGTTGTTGTGATTGTTGATATAGTGGTGGTGGTCGTATGGTGACCGCCGTATTGTCCTCATCAGCAACATGGTGGGGGGCGTCATCCTGTTGTTGTTGTTGTTGACATGGTGGTGGTGGTCATATGGTGACTGCTGTATCATCCTCGTCAACAACATGGTGGGGGGCGTTGTCCCATCGTTGTCATCATTGACATGGTGGTGGTGGTCGCATGGTGGCTGCTGCTGCTGCCATGTCATCATTGTCGTTGATGTGGTGGTGGTGGTAAAGTGATAGCCATTGCTGCCATGTCGTCCCTGTCAACAACATGGCAGGGGCTGGACAGGGCATGTTGTCATTGCTGTTGTCAACAATGCAATGGAGAGGGGCTGGGACATCATGTCACTGTGCCCTCATTGGGACACGTCGTCATCATTGTCATTGACGCGTTGGATGGACGGGACGTGTTGTCATCGGGAAGGTGGTAGTGGTAGCATGGTCGCTGCCACCACGTCACGTTATTGTCGTTGATGGGGTGGAGAGGGACTGGGACACCACATTACCATGTCCTCATTATCAGGACAGGGTTGATGAGACACGTAGGCTGGTAACAGAGTGGGTGTCTAGACTTTGTCTCCTTTGATGAAAAGGGTAAAGCTTCAGAAACTCCAAGCTTTCATGATTTGATAAGCCAGCTTGAGAGCAGCTAGTGCTTCATTGCACATAATGGTGAGAGTGCAAAGATGGTCTTCAACCACAAGGAGGTTGATTTCCAAGATGATTGTGGGTAGGGAATGAGATTCATATCCCATCATAAGATAGAATAGGGAGTTGCTGGTGATGGAATGGGGGCAGTGGTTGTGGGTAAACTCAGCTAGAGGGATGAATTGTGTCCAAAAAGAGAGGTTGGTATCATAGAAGATCC
>JBBPTZ010001120.1:0-11702 GCA_038094315.1 Phylloporus cf. tubipes
CCTCCAACCTTGGTAACCGGAGAGCCTTGGTGCACGCTCACCAAAATCCCCGTCTTGTTTGAGCAGCCTGTAGCACTTACGATTGGATTAGGTGTCAACACCTTCATTGGTTGTTGGGTTGTTTCAGCAATAGAGGAAGTTCCCTCATTGGAAGTTGCACTCCAGCTCCCCACACAATTTGCTAAACACAAATACGACAGGGGATGGGATGATTGCGACAGAGTGCAGATGAATGGACAAGGATTGGACATAGATCATGTCCAGCCTGCCATGGCAGAGATGGCTGATCAATTGTGCACCTTTGAATGCTACAGAATGTTCCTTGAATGGAACTTGGAGACTGAAGCCTCTAGGATGAGATGAGGGGAAGTAACCCTCTTCCAAAGGGAAATGGCAACAATGCTCAATATCATAGTTGATGAATTGCAAGAATGGACCCCACAGAATGTCAGAATTTACCCTGATGATGTCATGGTTGCAACCCAACAAGGTCCCATGCTGATCTCTAGAGATTCAGAGACCAATTGGATTGAATTATATATGCGAGCAATAAAAATCGCCAATGGAGAACAAATGATCCCTATCTCCAGGATGTTCTGGTACACAATGCATACAAAACTACCATTAGGACAAGCCACTGGCTCACATCCTAAAATCGCACCAGAAATGCATATGTGCACTATGATCCACACAGGGAGTACTGGCAATTTTGTTACTCCAGCATTTGCCAAGGTCACCAATATGAGGATTTTCACCCTCAATGAGCAGTTGACACTACAATTAGGCTGCATTGGCAGTAGATCAAAAATCACACATGGAAGCATATTGTTACACATAGTGTTGCAAACAAAGAGATCCGGAACATCGGAGGTTGCTGAAGTTCAACACAGGTGTGCGGACGACGAGTCAGTCGTCGGGTCAAAGGTGTTCGAGGGAGGTTCTCTAGGAATCGCCTAGGAACTCACAGAGCACTTCAGTAGCATGCAGCGGCTAGTAGAAGTCTGGGAGGTGGTTCAAGACACAATGCTAGATTGTGCAGATCAAGAATAGAGACTATAGTACAGGCAGCAGCAGTATAAGTACTAGACTGTACGTAAGCGATAGATGTCCATAGAATCAGACAGAACTACTGCGGATTGGTCAATATGTATGAGTCAGTGGGAATGTAGCAGAGAGACGACGCCGTTGTGAGAGAAGCGGCGGAGGAGAGAAGCTGTCCATAAAACATACGAGAAGATCAAAGTCTGGGGCCTGGTCCAGTAGGATCTGAAGGAACGGCATCAGGCCAGAAAGCAGGATAGAGGAGCTGCCGGGTCAGCGATATGATAAAGAGGTAGTGCTCCCAACATGGGTTGGGGTCGGAATAAGTGAAAAAGAAAAGAAAGATGGAATGATGCAACAATACAACCGTAACACATATCTTTACTTCAGATAGCAAAGTATTGAGCAGATACATATTTTGATGTAGCAAATATCGATTGCTACAACTGCATTCTTGGAATTCCATTCCTCAGGGGACATAAAGTGTTGCTAAACTTTGCAACTAAAGAAATGACCATTGGTGAAACTAAGGTTACTTTAACAAACAAAAATCCGTCCCCAAGGACAGATAAACGTCCTACCTCTTCCAAATGACTTCCATGCCCTGTGAGGCCTGAGGAGCCTTGTGAGGGCTCTGGAGGGGGAGGAGGGAAGGTAATCAATAAAAAGCCATGTTTAGTGGCAATCAGATCTTTAAATATCGACAATGTATCTCGCCTAAGGGAACAGTGGTTCCGAAGATTCCATAATAGAATCAGAGGGATAGTTGCTAAACTCCCTCCTTTGCAGGAAATAAATCACTGAATCCTGCTGATCGAAGAAGACAAACATTACACCTATCATCTTCCATGCTGCCCAAATGCACTAAAGCAGCAACTGTCAAACAAAATCCGACTGTATACGACAGCTGGCTGGTGGGTTATGAAGAGTGTCCCACAAGCAGCACTGATGCTATGCATCCTGAAGAAAAACAGAAAATTGCGGACAGTCATAGACTGCCACAAAAGAAATGATAACACGGTCAAGGACGTTACACCGTTCCCTGACCAAGACCAGATCCGCATGGATGTGGCTAGAGTGAAATACCGCTCAAAGATTGACTTGTCAAACGCATATGAACAGGTTCGAATTGAACCAGAAGATGTGTGGAAAACTGCATTCTCCACGATCTATGGGACCTTTATAAGCCTAGTCATGCAACAAGGGGACTGTAATGCCCCAGCGACATTCCAATGTCTAATGACTGTGATATTTAGAGACCACATAGGACGTTTTGTGTATGTCTACCTTGATGATATATATATTTATCTTTAGTGATTCAATGGAGGAGCACGAATGGCACCTCTTAATAGTTTTTGAGTTACTCAAAAGGGCAGATTTCTACCTTGAAAGGGAGAAGTGCAACCTATATGCTGAAAAGCTCAATTGCCTCGGCCATGTAATTGACAAAGATGGTGTACATGCTGACAGGGACAAAATGTCCCAGATCCGGAACTGGAAGAAACCCAGGACCTTGAATGAAGTCCAGAAGTTCATAGGTCTGGTAGAGTATTTGGCACAATTCATGCTGGACATGTCGGCATATACAATGCCATTGATGGGAATCCAATGAAATGGGCACCCATTCCAGTGGAGGGAAGTCCACGATTGATGTTTTCAGATGATCAAGGATCTCGCTTGCAAGTATCCAATCTTGCAGCTGATCGATCCTCGAAAATCAGAGCCGATATGGCTTGTGTGTGACACCTCCCTTTATGGAGTAGGTGCACTCTATGGGCAAGGACCCAATTGAAAAACCTGCTGACCTGCAGGATTCATGTCGAAAAAGCTGAGTGATGCTCAACAAAATTATAGGATGTTCGAGCGAGAAACCCTCGCAATTATTAAGGCACTACTAATGTGGGAGGATAAACTCCTTGGATTCAAATTCACAATCATAACCGATCACGAGGTGCTGGATTATTTAAAGACCCAGTGGAAATTGTCGAGTAGACATGTTTGATGGATCGACTACATGTTGAGATTCGACGCTGACATAGTATATGCCAAGGGGTCGGAGAATCACGTGGTGGACTGCCTATCATGATACTATAATAATGAAGGAGGAGAAGAAGCCTCCAATGAAGAGATCAATTGGGCCAATGTGGATGTCCGCCTAGACCCAGAAGGGGATGATCTTCCCCATGACAGATGGATGGAGTTTAGAGTGCTCCAAGTAAAGGAACCTGATGGTTCCCAGAAAAGCCAACAATTGGCTGAGAAACGGGAAATGCAGGCCGAAGAGGCAAATGAGATGGCCTCAGTTGCAGAAAGGACAACTGAGGAACCTCCTTGCACTAGTGTGGAGGAGGATCCTACAATTCTCGAATCTGCTGAGGCATCCAAAGCCCCACCGGTCACATATGGTGACAATCCAGCATTCCTAAACGCTATCCAGAAAGGGTATAGGAGTGAAAGAGTATTTGCAAAGGTGCTAGAGCACCCTGAGCACTTCTTGCAGTTCAAGGAGAGGCAAGGCCTCATATACATGAATAACCACAGAAAAGAGAAGGTACTTTGCCTTCCTCATGCAAAATACAAAGGCAATGATGTGATTGCTGTAGTTATCGATCAAGCACACAAGGTGCTAGGGCACTTTGGCACCCAAAGGACAGCAGATTACATTTGCAGATGGTATTGGTGGCCGAAACTTGGCCAAGAAGTCGACAAGTTCTGTCGAACTTGCCCAACCTGCCAAACCACTAAGGCCGATAACCAACATCCTAAAGGACTGCTACACAGTCTACCTGTGCCCAAGTGACCTTGGGGATCCATAGCCATGGACTTCGTGGGGCCCTTTCCACCGAGTGATGGACATGACTATCTTTGGGTAGTCCTGTGCCATCTAACGTCTATGATACATTTGGTACCCGTTAATGTTGATGTTCGAGCGTCTGAGCTCACCTGCAAGTTTATGCAGGAGGTAGTAAGACTATATGGCCTCCTGGAAACCATAGTTTCCGATCATGATGCCAAGTTCATGTTTAAATTCTGGCATGAGCTGCACCGTATGATGGAAGTCAAACTCCTGATGTCTACTGTATTCCATCCTCAAATGGATGGTGCTTCAGAATGATCTATCTGAAATGTAGTACAGATATTACGAGCAATGGTGCAGCCCGACCAAAAGGATTGGTCTACCAAACTGCCGATGGTTGAATTTGCCATCAACTTGAGCATAAGTAGCTCTACCAGATTTGCCCTGTTCGAATTAAACTACGGTTATCTGCCCATAATGATGGAAAGAATCAAGGAGGACAAAGCCTCCATAGCTCTGGGCATGAAAGCCTTTGCACAACAAGTGAGAGAAAACTTAGGGATGGCCCATGACGCCATCATTAAGAGCCAAGTGACTCAAACACATCAAGTGAATCATAAACAGAAGGCAGGAGACACCTTTGAAGTAGGAGAGAGAGTCTATCTCTCCATGCAGAATTTGATGATGCCCAAGGGTCGAGCTCATAAGCTCCTACCTTGGTACATTGGACCAATAAAGGTCCTATCAAAGGACAGTGCCACAGACACCTACACTCTGGAATTACCAGAAATAATGCAGAAGAGGTGTGTACACCCCAAGTTCCATGTAGGGTTGCTATGCAAGTTCAAGCTGAATGATGACACACTGTTCCCTAAAAGGGATGTGCAAGCATTTTACGATGCAGGATCAACCAATGATGAGGAATGGCTCATAGATGAGATTCTCGCTCATCGATGGAATAAGAACTCCATAGAGTTCCTGGTTCACTGGAACCTTGGTGATTCAACATGGGAACCACGCCCCAATTGCGAGGAACTCGAAGCCCTCGATCAATATCTTGAACTACAAGAAGTGCACAAAGTGCACCAACTACCTAATAAGCACAGGAGTATGACCGGGCATACAAAAGTCACAGTGTGCGACAAGGGTGTCTAGGCCACAATCAACCGATTGATGGACTTAGACGAATTTGGTGAGTGAAAGTGACCAAACAAAAGCAAATAAAATAAAATAAAAAATTAGAAAACATGATGAGAAAAAGAATAAATTCTCACAGATTAGGTAATCATAGACAGACTTGGTGGATGATCATTTCCATTTTCACATGTCTTGCCTTATTAATCAAAGTCTGCTGTGTGGTATTACTTTGGGACCACCATCCCACCTCCCTCTTTCCCTCTCCATTACCATCACCTGGTTAATATGCAACCCCGTAGCAGATCTGCTACTTCTCCCTCCTTGTCTCAATCTCGAGACACTTCTCCTAACCCCTGCCCTTGTGGCAGAAGCTCTTCTCACGACTTGTCACACTCCTGAGACATGTCTCCTTGGTCAGCATTGCCCGTTAATCGCCACCAAGTGACTGGGCGGCCAGCCAAACACCACCATGACCCATCCTTGTTGCCCCCACGTGACAGTCAACATGAGAGGCATCACAAACATCATGATTCATGGACTGTCCACCCACACCTCCCTGTGCTTGGGCATGGAGCACACTGTTACGCTTGACTCGGGTAGAGGCGAGCGTAGACTTGGATACAAGGGCAATGTCATTGGAAGTGTAAGCTTGACCAGACATGAGGTGATCTAGAGGTGTAGGCCTGACTAGAGAGACTTGGATAAGGTCTGGACGAGGGGGTCGAGGAGGCTGGCTAGGCGAATGACAAGACAGACTCGTAGTAGGCAATCAGCTTGGTGAATTCCCAAGTAGAAATAGCTTAGGTTACATGTGTTTGTGCGACCGGTATTTAAGGAAAAAGAGAATACACACAGACCAAGGATGAAAAAGGAAACTATCATCAAAATAGGAAAGGAACATTGTAGAACAACATTGAAGATGTATGACTAATGAAGAGAGGGAAACGCTACTGGATGGAGGAAAACGATGACTAGTAAGTGGTGCGTAATCGGCCGATGTTACGACAGGCCCGGGTAGGGACTAACGTAGTCTTGAAGGACCTGAGGACCAAGCGAGGGCGAGAGGCGAAGTGTCCTAGGGAATTCCTAGTGACAGGCGACTGTTGCGATACGCAGGGAGTCGGTGGAACCTCAAGGGTGTTGAGGCGACGAAGGACGAAGTGGTGTTGCGCAACGACGACGGTCGAAGCAACACAGAGGTCGATCAGAAGGCGACCTAAGACTTAGAGAGGACGAAACCTTAGCACGGCTAAGGGAGTGAGACAAAGGGGCGCTTGGATTCAGGTAGGAGTACAAGAAAGACAAGCGTGAGAGATAAAAGTACACGAACGGCGGGTTTATATACTAAGAGGAAAGAGGATGACATAAGCAGCAAAGAGAAGGACATGGAACGTGATGGAACGTTCATGACAAAGCGTCTATGACAAAGGATAAGTGGAGCGAATGGAAAGAGACCGGTTAGTGTGCAAATGGCGATTGGAGGATAAGAGGTACGGGTATAGTAATAACCGGTCGAATGGAAAGAGCGTCCAACGCGTCGCTGGGATGAGCTAAGGAGTACTAGGAAACAAGCGTATAACGGAAGAAAAGGAGGAATCGTAACAGCCGATGTGTAGGAAGTGAGTCATCGTAGAGGAAAAGGAAATGTTGTCTGTGAGAAGATACAAGGAAAAGGGGCAGATCATAACACACACTGCTCCTTATGCAGCAAGTACGCTCAACATGTTGCCATGGGATTGGTGTCAATGCCAATCAACTTTGGAGAGGCAGTTGAGATGCTTGCTGACTGTGCAGCCGAAACGGCCAAACGTGAAGCATACAATTCTCTCCAACGACACATCACACGTCTTTGAAGTGAACATGAGCACTTCTGTGCTCAATGTGATGAAGCTCACAAAGATCTTAGATGCATTTGAGATGCAACTGTCTCATCCATCACCACACCATTATCCGTCCATGATGAGGCCCGTCAACTTGAATGGGCTTGTCTAATCTCCCTCAGCATCCGCATGGACGAAGACCAGCCAATGGCTGGACCTTCTACCATGCAAGCTCCCACAATTTCTTTCAGGGGGAGGGAGCAGCCCGCCACTGTCATCCTCCCTTCTGCTCCTGCTACAGTTGTCTTCCCACAGGCAGGTCCTGCTTATCAATCCGCTCCAATCAAGTGGAAAGGGAAGGAAATTCCCTGAGTACCCACCGATCCTATCCTTCCATATGAGGACGTCACCATGGACGACACCGTCCCAATTATTCAACCTCCTTCCTCTTTTGAAATGATGCAGGGGACCATTTTCCCAGAGTTCTCTGGAAATGAAAACCCCTGCAGAGTTGTTGTCCTGGGTGATGCCACTGAACCAAAAAGTGGCATCAGGATCCTCTTCGTCCAAGTAGAGGATAACCTCTATGCATATCAAGGCGAAGCACTTGCTACCACCATCGCCAACATGACTCTGAGGCACACACCTCCTACTCCTGTTCGAAGGTTCCCCACCTCCACAATCAGGATGGACAGAGGCATCATGGGCCCTGTCCATCTGTACAACTCGACAGAAAAACTCTTCCTACTGTACTGGACAGCACAGGGTGAACCTAAGAATGACATGCCCATGGTCAGGAACATGCTTGACCTCCTTACCTTCCTCAACCTCTGGAGGAAGCACAAGGACTTGGCCATCAGTGAAGTGATGCACGTTGCAATGCGCACTTGGAGGCCATCTGTGTGGTCCTCCAAAAAATTGAAGCAAAAGAAGGATGCAAAGCGTGAAGAGGCCTGTTGTCTCAAGGAAGCAGGAGCCCAGCCTGCAAGTATCCCCCCTCCCATCATCATCGCCGCGCTCCAGGAGTGCATTACCTCTGAACCACGATGGTTAGCAATGACCAGCTCGAATCTCACTCTGGAGCCTAGCTCCATTACATCTCTCATGACCCGAGTAAACGTCCAAGTCCCCTCGCCCGCAGAAAATCAATCTGCTCCGATCACACATGCTAAGCAGCTGATCTTCGTGTTGGCCAAGAACCCTTTGCTACCACAGGATGCCCCATCTGTCAACGCACCCGTCAAGGTGTGGATCGACTATATCTACAGGCTGCAAGAGGCGGCCAAGGACAGGAAGCAATGAGAAGCACTTTGTCAAGTATTCCCTGGTGCAATCAGTGTGCCTTTGATCTGGGATGATCTGGATTCGGAGCTTGCTCCCCCAGTTTCCCGACAAATGAGGAGCCTTCTCACAATGGAGAGACTGTCTCCCATTGGACAAGGTGACCTCAGCCGAAATTTGTGGGTCCGAGAATTCACCCACCTCCTTGCTGTACCAGGGAGGTACCAATTGTTGTTGGAGTGGGCTGGAGTTACTCCTGTCACTGGCCAGAGAACCACATGGAGGGAAATGTTCGATAAAAATGTCTCCATGGCTGAGATCGCAGCATACCTAGCTGCTAACGGGTATACTGCACAAGATGCTGATGACATTGCAACTTGGGCTTGATGTGTCATTCAGGACATGATCGACCGAGTCGTTGCAAGCAGTGGGGACGAAAACCCACAGACCTGGGCGATCTACAGCCCCATCAGCATGGAATTATCTCACCAACATCCTGCTGAGTCATTCAACCACAGCGTGGAATGGCACGAGAAGGAAGCAGCCAAGTGAGGAATCACAATGGAGGAAATTCCTCCAGTGAAGCTGGTTAATAGCTTCCCGAGGGAATCATCCTTCCTCGAATGATTCAGACAGATCATTCTCAATTATGGACTCCTGTCTTCCATCCTGACTACAAGCAATGTGGATAATGAAGGGGGTCTATCCCCATTGACACCAGAGGAAGGTGAGGTGGACAGGCCATCGGGGATGTAAGTTGGTGCATAAGGGGGAGTGCCTCAGTCGTTATCTCATGAAGAATTGATCCTTGTAGCATGGACATTCGGGAGGGTAAAACCTCCATCATCATCATTGTTGTTTTTCATTCCTACTTATCTAGTTTACAGACAATGTATGTGTATGTACTAATGGACAATGTATATGTCCTACTATAACAGACTAATACGGGCCACTGTTGGCCCTAAAGGGGGAGGGTGTAAGGGGTCTAAATATCTCAATACAGTACAAGGGGCTTAAGGCCCCAAATTAGTAATGTAGTGTAGTGTGCTGTAGAGATCCTGGACTCTCTACATATGAAATCATATGTTCCCCCAAGTCCTAGGATCACTTACATCTGCCCGTCTCCACTTCCTAATCATCCGGTCCGTCCTGCTGACCATCCGGCTCATCCGGTTGTACCATCTGGTCCACCCAGAACCTACTACCTAGTCACAGGATACTTCGTGGCCATCCAGAACATCCGCATCTGTCCATACATGTCCTTTGTCCTCTGTTCATGTGCCTAGGCTTGTCAGTGAGTGCTTCCCTACTATATTTTGCTTAACTTCCATTATACCATGTTTGTGCTACTACTCAAAATGGGCTTACTCCCTTCGCGACTACTATACTCCCCCTTATCCTTGATGTTTCGTTGGTTGCTACGGACTCTATTAGCATGTGAAACTTACTTAGAGTCTCAGATATGCCCGGACTATAAAAGGATGTGTTACAGTTGTATTGTTGCGTCATTTTGTCTTTCTCTTTTCTTTCACTTATTCCAACCCCAACCCATGTTGGGAGCACTACCTCTTCATCATATCGCTGACCCAGCAGCTTCTCTATCCTGCTTTCTGGCCTGATGCCGTTCCTTCAGATCCTACTGGACCAGGCCCCGGACCTTGATCTTTTTGTATGTTTTATGGACAGCTTCTCTCCTCTGCCGCTTCTCTCACAACAGTGTTGTCTCTCCACTACACTCCCGCTGACTTATACGTATTGACCAATCCACAGTAGTTCTGTCCGATTCTACAGACTTCTATCGCTTATGTACAGTCTAGTACTTATACTGCTGCTGCCTGTACTATAGTCTCTATTCTTGATCTGTGCAATCTAGCATTGTGTCTTGAACCAACCCCCAGACTTCTCTTAGCCACTGCACACTACTGAAGTGCTCTGTGAGTTCCTAGGCGATTCCTAGTGAACCTCCCCATATATCTTCGACCCGACGACCAACTCATCGTCTGTACACTTTAGTTAAACCTCAGTGACTTCTGACGTTCTGGATCTTCCCTGTTTGCAACGCTACACGTAACAGGGTGTCTTATGCATTTTGAAATCATCTTCCATTCTCCCTTTTACGATGGTCCTAAGCCTTCCAGACCCTCCTCTCTCTACCCAGCTCATAGGCAAGAGATCCTACTGACATTGGCGACTTCGCATATGACTATCTGCCCTAGTACCAGCCAGACCCCTATTGAAGAGTCCTACACTAGCCTCTAAAGCTTGAGGAGTGCATGGACAGCGAGTGCGAGCTCACCTGGTTGGGAAATGACTTCTAAGCATCATCCTTCTACTTTTGTTCTCTTCTGCTACCCTTGGGACAAACCTTTTGTACTCTTCCACCTTAACCCTTGCTACTGACCGGGTCAGACTACCCTTTTTATCCACCTGCAGGGCCTAGGTGTTTTCTACAGTGCATACGGCCATATCCTAGTACTTGAAACCTTCCTTGACTACGCCCTCTCCCTAAGCGAAGAATCCCCTGCCCACAACATGATGCTCGCAGTAACCATTGCCCACACCAACCTGGTGCAACTCAAGAACCACATTGTCACTGCATTAAACCAACTCTCCATGATAGATCTCTGTAGAGACATTGACCAAGTACTCCAAGCTCACTCCTCAGCTGCTGTCACCCTTCCACCACCTCCCAGCTTCCCTCTCCCTGTATGACCACCCCACCCTCACACTCTGTATCCTACTACCCCCTCTGCATCTTCTGGGCTCTTACTGAGGCTGAACTCACCACCTGTCAGGCCACAGACCCCTGCCCTCACCCCAACCCAGAACTCCCAGAACTCATGCACACCCAGAACGATCCTGTCCTCCCCCGCTCTCATACCTGCTTCAAAGATACCTGCTTTGTGTGCCACTGCCTGGGTTACCAGTGGAAGGACTGTCAGCTCTATCAATGCCCCCACTGTGTTGCCTGGGCCCCAGGCCATCCCCAGAGTCATTGCCTGTAAAAGTACTATGTTAATGTGTGACTTACGTTCACAACTCACGAATGCGAACAATATATATATTGTTGCAAATGAGTATTAGTGAATACAAAAGTTGTGAGGGTGTTGTTAGGACGATCCTCAAGTATATATACTACAGCGCATGTGATACTATATATCACATGCACTGTAGAAAACACCTAGGTCCTGCAGGTGGATAAAAAGGGTAGTCTGACCCGGTCAGTAGCAAGGGTTAAGGTGGAAGAGTACAAAAGGTTTGTCCCAAGGGTAGCAGAAGAAAACAAAAGTAGAAGGATGATGCTTAGGAGTCATTCCCCAACCAGGTGAGCTCGCACCTGTTACAATCACCTTGTTTCCCCCCCTTTTCCTAAGTCAATGCGGTTCAATGCGGTTCAATCTAGTACAGTCCAGTCAATACACTTCAATCCGATGCAATCCGGTCTAACAGTTTCAATCCTGTCCAATCAGATGCAATCCAGTCAATGCGAGTCAATGCGAGTCAATGCGAGTCAATGCGAGTCAATCCTGTCCAATCAAATTCAATCCATTCAATCTGCATAGGCAGTACAAGGCAATACAAACCTATTCAACCCTATGACTAAACACAGCCCCTTGAATGAATGA
>JBBPTZ010001121.1:0-11690 GCA_038094315.1 Phylloporus cf. tubipes
CTCCTACCCCTCTCTATAATACCTTCCAAATAATTCAGTGGTCCATTCCAGCATGTCAGAAACCACATTCCTCATCCTTATTTATATCTACAAACACACCAACATCTCTTTCCAGGTCACTGGTATTTATTTCGGCAAAATATCTTACCTCATCCTCCTCCAACTTGACATGTACACAACATCTTATTCCGACCGCCGTTTTCTTAGAAAATTGACACAGGGCATCCCAATGGGTCTATCCATCATCTCCTAATTTTATTTCCTCCAAATTTTTGTTGTATAGTTGTAATTATTATTCCTCCACAGAGTGTATGGTCCTAACATATTTCTTTCGTCCTTGGACTAGTCGTCGTTGTCGTCATTATCGTAGAGTAGAATAAAAATGTGCTCTCCATTCTCAATCCTCGTGTATTCATATATCACTTCATTTTACCTTTTACCTATTCGCTACCTATCCCACGTGCTCAACACATGTTCTTTGACATCATGATCGACATTCATTACTATCATTGCCATATTTGGTCTCATATACCCCTTCCGACACTAGTCTCATTTTCCACAAATTGACCAAGTGGTCAATTTGCAGAAAATGGCACTACTCTCCGTACACTTATTTAGTCTTCGGACACTACCCCCATTTTCCGCAATTTGACCACATGGTTGATTTGCAGAAAATCACACCTCTGTCCATACATGTCCTTACACATATATCACTTTCAAACACTACTATTTGAGGGTCTAACCACCTCTAACCTGAATCTATTTACAAAAAAAGACATAAAATGTATTTCGGCTTGTTCAGTCCTGGAATGATAGCTCCAGGAAGGACCTTCTTCTTTTTGTACTGCTCATCTGGGGAATGTTCGAGAACGATCCAGATGTAAATCCAACAGTCGGATTGTTTTTTCTCATAGAGTTGTGCACCATTGATCGAAAAAATGAGAAGTGGGTCATGTTTTGAGATAGCACCAGATCTAACTGCATTTAGGTATGCACTCCCCATTAGGACGTCATTGTACTTCTCGACGAGACCATTATTGTCCTCAAGTTCATTGAAGATTTCCTCAGTGCGCTTGTTGTGATATTGCAGCTTCTGTGCCGTCTCAGGATTACGATAGAGAGCTTGAAGTTGTGGACCAATGGGGATCGTAGTGAACACGGCACGAGGAACTCTCTCACGTCCTTGAGAGCGCTCTATCCGGACCTGATCGTACCAAGGCTCACCACAGTCAGGGCACTGATCAAGATCAGCGAATGGGCCTGTATATGCTATGTAGTTTCGGGCGCATGCATCGTTTGTGATGGCCTCAATGCCAGAGAGCTGAGCGAGTTGTTTTTTCACATGATAGAATGACATTATCGCAGAGCCGGGGAAGCACTTCTCAATGGCACGACGGATTGTCTCGTAGGTATCTTGTGAGCTGTGTTCCAGCGCAAGGAACATAGAAATCGCTAGCTCAATGAGGGGGTCCGTGATCTCGGGAGTCGTCTGTGGGGGATTTCGAAGACGTAGAAGCGCCTCTCCAGCTAGGCCAATCCCATCGTCCAATGTTGCACTGCGCAGACTTCAAATGAACTGCATGTCACGTCTAAGGTTGTCAAGCTGGGCATTCTCTTCGAGCTCAGAGAAATCGAGTTGAAGGAGGGGGTTTTCGGGACGATGACCATTATTGTTTCTGGCATCTCCACCGCGCTGATTGTCTCGGTCTGGAAAGCGACCCTCGTCTTCATCGCGCTGACCATCTCCATCTGGAAAGTGACCATTGTCTTCATCACGCTGACCATCTCCATCTGGAAAGCGACCTTCGTCTCCACCGAGCTGACCATCTCCATCTGGAAAGTGGCCAGTGGTATCATCTTCATCGCGCTGGGTACGTCTGTTCGAGCCAGAATTACAATCTCTACTTGGCTGGCCAGGTTCGTGTTACTAGTAGTTCTTCGGGAGGACAATAGCTCACCTGCAATCCCTCTACACGTGACCGATTTGATGGCCAGGTTGGGTCCTCTTCCCCGTCTTCATCTGGCCGAGATTGTCGCACAGGTAATCCATTCGAAGATGCTGCAACAGCAGCCTGGATTTCAGCGCGGAAGTGTTCGGATAGATGCGCTGATCGTATAGCTTGTTTTTCGTCCTCGTCAGCTTGTTGTAGATGTCGATACCATGTTCGTTCTGACCCTAGTTGTTTTCGTCATCCCTTGCAGAACTTGCGACAGACGCACCACCAGTCCCGGTCTGGCATCGGGGAGTTGTTCAGAAGAAGACTTGAAGAACATAGCGTCTCCTGGGTGTGTAGTAGGTCTATTCACAGTAGGGACAGAGGAAATACAAAAGGCTACCGAGATGTAGTGGAATTGATCGTTATCGAGAGGTAAGACTACGAATGGAAGGTAGTTTATTTGGGTATATTTTGTATACACTTTTGCGGCATTTCGACCTACCCCGGTTGATATCCGAATATCCTAGTTGTACTTTCGTCGCTCGTCCATCTATTTCTCATTATCCTAGTGGATATCCGGATAACCATTTTTCACTGGGGGTCAGGTGGGTCGTCTGGTATGTCACTATGGACCCCTCGCATGTGCTGACCATCTCTGGACTACTGTCGTTGATCGTCTGTGCGGCCTCGCACTCCATCTCTCCCCCTCGATCGACGCGTTTTGCAGCGCCTGCGACTTCTCACCCTCGTCCCGCACATCTGGACGTGTCCCTACGACCTCCCCGTTCAAAGACTAAATTCTACTGCTCGCCGCTAACTCCTACATAGTAGAATGACAACTAGTTCGGTAACCTGCCAAAACCGAATTCTTGCTCATTGACCAGACCGATTACACATAGGCGCAGAATCACGTAGACCAAAGAATCACTGCCGACTTACGAACCTGCAGGCTACTCATCCATGATCTCAACGACCGACTCGAGCGCAACCTTGGGCTTAAGTAAGACCTTTATCTCCCACTGTTTCTCCCCTGTCGTTCCAACACGCGTCTTCTTCCTCAGTCCCAGGTCTGTCGCACACAGCACTTTGGAGAAGCTGTCCCCCTTTGTCTTTGCAGACTGTCCGTCGTCGTAGGCATCCTCCATCGTCGTCATATCAAATGCGGTCGCTGGCGGGACTGCCAACACCTCGAAATCACCCGAGGTAACATCCTCGCCCACGATCTTGTTCACACGCATGGCCAAAGAGACCAAGAAGGAGAGTTTTTCGGCGAATTTGGAAGTGAGTGCCGAGGTAATATCCGCCTTTGCTGCAGTGCATCCAGTGGTAAGGAAGATATCACCGAGTCCGGAGATCATCTTGGTAGCGATTTGAAAAGCGAGCTGTGAGTCGTTGAGCGGGGTCGAAGGGACGTGTGCACGCGTCAGGGCACGCCAGCGGCCGGCGATCGCCTGTGCCTCTAATCACGTGTGTGCGTAAGCATTTTATGGGATAGCCAGTTTAACGTACTCACCTTTTTCATGCACGCTCTGGTAGATCGCGTCGATGAACCGGTTGTGGTTTTCGTCCCCACCAATGATCCAGGCACACGCGATCCAACGTAGACGATATGTCAGATACGCTTGGAACGCGATCTGGATCAAAATAGGATCATCCTCGTGTATCTTCGTGCCGAGGAAATGGACGATGACGCCTCCGATTGCAGTCGATGCACGCTTGCAAGCAGCTAATTGTTCATCCGTCTTGGAGGCATGTTGCGTCCTTTCGTGTAAGAACAGCTCAACCATAGACTCGGCCATGAACGCAGTACTTTGAAGAACTTCGGCGTTAAGCCTCTGAAGGGTACCTGTGACCTCGACCCCAGAGAAGGCGTCAGCGGTTGTGAGGAAACTCTGTGCGCCCTTGAGCTCCGATGTGCGGTCCTCTAGGAGCGTCACGAGTTGGTTGAATTCCTTCTTCAGCGCAGACGACTCCTCTCGTGCAGTGTTAAGTTCCTTGTTCTGAATGTCCAAACGCTGCTTAAGCTCGGTGGCCATACGGGACGATTCCTTCGCATTATAAAGATCACGGCGAAGATTGTCGATTTCGCGAAGGCTTTCGTCCAGCTTGGGAGCATATCCGTCAAGCGATTTTCTCGCTTTTCGGAGTTCTGAATGCGCCTGCAGCCGGTCCCGATTGACTTCCTCGAGAGTTTGTTTGAACTGTTCAGTTTCTCTTGTGTGCGACAGTTTCAGCTGGTCGATCTCCGAACTAAGAGTCCCTCTAACGGATTCCCTATCTTTCCGTACGCGATCGCGGTCAACCGTCAAGTGCTCGATCCGCGCAGCGTGCTCCTGCAAGGTCGATTTCATCATCTCCACCTCGCCCTCGTGCGCTTTACGTGCGGCCTCCAGCTCTCCTTTCAGATCGCCCACCTCAGACTGAAACTGCGAGCGCTCTCGCTTCATTTCCTCCCGTGCGGTATTTGCCTGTTGCTGCAGCATGGTCTTGAGTTTCTCGTTCTCTTCCTTGAGTGCGTCAGGAACGGCGGTGGTAATTGTCCCTTCCCGCTCGCGGCGGCTCCTGGTAGATGGCCCATCCTTTTCCCGTCCTCGTTCCGAGCGGATACTGGACCGCAGCTCGACCACCTTTCTTTCCCACTGTTCACGGTCACTCTCTGCATTGCGCTGTGCGAGGAGCGACGCATCGAGTTGTTGACGCAATCGATCTCTCTCTTCTTGCAGCTGAGAAAGAAGGGGCTGTGCAGGCGCGAGCGATGCCCCACGCGGGTGGTCACGCCCGTCGACCTGACTATACCCGAGACTCTCGAACGTGGCGTCGTCGACATCGGGGGACGAAGGCGATCCGGGTTTGACGTGTTCCCATTGTGCGTCCTGCGCCACGGGAGGTGGGTATTCAGGAGACGTGGTAGTCGTGAGCTTTGGGGTGAGAGGCGCGGGCTTGAGTGTGCTGTGTCGTTTCGGCGTGGAGGTTCCAGTGCTCCAAAGGGAGAACATGAAGGGCGATTGTTGGGTTACTGATTTGGATTATGGGGATCGACAGTCCTGGCGAGACAGTGGCAAGTGGATGTGCAAGAATTAGTTAAGGGACCGATAAAAAGGAAAAGGTCCTCTGTAGATGCGTGCGTTCAGATTGGCCGTGCTGCCGTAGAGAGGTGAGCGTTGGACTTCACCTTTGTACGCAGTCGTATCGAGCACGGCCCTTGGTCCTAGCCGCCAATGGTAAAGGATAAAGAAGGGAGGCAGCGAGCTCGCTCTTTCCGTGCGCGGGTACTTGCTGGTCGAGCAAGGCTCCAGGCAGGTCCGTTAGCTAAGCTACACGTTCCATAGTTGCATCGCCGTTTCCACGGTGCCAGGATTCAAGTTGCGCCGCGCCGCGCTGGATTGTGCCCATCCTGTGAACAGCACGAGGCAATACCCATGACCTCGAGCGCTTCTGCTGCGGCCCATCAGGCCTCGGCCTGGAAAGAATCGAGGTCGGTTGCAGTACAGTTAAGTGGCCAATAAATAATGCTGACATGTCAAGCGCGAACTTGCAGCAACGGATCCGTAACTTACTGAGCTAGGCGGCATTCATCCAACGCCGATGATTATCGTTTATCGACACGCCATGCGCAAAGTCATGAAACATGAAATGAATAAGCGACCTTCTTGAATGTCCCAGCCAGCATTCTCGTCATAGTAGAAGATGAGCGACGCGCACGGAAAAATCTGTTTGGTTGTTTGTATGCCGAAGCAGTATTAGTCGAACAGTACAACTTGACCATCTACTATAGAACATCTCCCGCCATATACCGCCATATACACATGTTACATACGTATTGTACCAACTCAATCTCCCCGTTAATATCAGCACCAGTCAACAACGCAAGCATCCTCTTGCTCACTCATACCTCAAAATGAAAATCTTGCCTTCCTTGACCGACAAGATCACGGCTCCTTGACTCTGGTCAATGTTGATCGTCTCCACCCCGTCCAAATCAAGCTCCTCTGGAATCTCAAGCGTACGCACGACCGCTTCCTCGCGCCACATACGACCTTCTCCAGGCCGCTCACGCCTCCGGTCCACCGCAGTAAAGACAGGTGGAAACGTGACGAAGCGAAGACATTTCGGTACACGATGTCGTCGGGGGTCGTATATCGTACCGTCACCATCGTGGGATTTGACCGACTCGCTCGTAGCGCGTTCATGATGATGTCCCGAACCGTTTGGTGCTGATGCCGACGCTGACCCATTCCCATCATCCGACATGCTTGCAAACAGCGCTTCATCGTCATCCTCCCCGTCGTCTTCACTGTCCGAAAACGGCGTGTGGCCCACGAGTCGTGACGCATCCACGCCATAGACACCTCCCGGCTCTGCAGCATACTCGATCCAGACAGCGTGCCCGAAGTCAACGGCGACAAGCGGACGCGGTCGGTCACCTGCTTCCTCGTCGTCGTCGTGATCA
Source organism: Phylloporus cf. tubipes (assembly GCA_038094315.1). Taxonomy (NCBI): domain Eukaryota; kingdom Fungi; phylum Basidiomycota; class Agaricomycetes; order Boletales; family Boletaceae; genus Phylloporus; species Phylloporus cf. tubipes. Next base: position 6,388 of record JBBPTZ010001121.1, read on the forward strand.
CTCGACCCATCGAGCACACAGACGACTTCAAAGGGCGTAGAGACATACCACAGGCGAAGCATCTCATCGTCTCCTTCCTCGGTACGAGCATCGGATGTTGGCGAGCTCAATACCAATGGGTCGCGAACGATCGGGACGCGGAAGTAGTGTTGGGCCAGTACAAACCGTGTACGATGGGTATCTGGGTCATGGGCAGCAAGCAGAACAACTGTACAACTCAGCCGAGGAACCCCAGGTAGTGTAGGCCACCACTGTCGAACAAAGTGAGCTGACTCGGGGTACCATGGCGGGAAAGGATACGGATTTGGTGCTGGTGGTGACGTCGCAGTGACTGGCACGAGGGATTGCACTGTTGTCGATGAACTCCAAGACGAATGAATGGTACCAGGGGAGCTTTGAGGCGATGCTGATAGCGATCGAACTCGACTTGAGTCTCCACTCGGTTCCTGTTCAGTATCCACCTCCCGCATTTTTCCCTTATCTTTTTCGCTTCTCGACGATGGGCCAGGTTCATCCTCGTCAACAATAGCCTCCTCCGTATCAGCTCTTCCCTTTCCCTTCCATCTGGAGCTTTCTGCCACAGCCTCCTGTGACCACCTATCATCTTCTTCCGTTCCGCACTCCGAGTCCTCGTCATGCACCGCCTCCTTCTCGTCGACCTCTCCGGGCTCTACCTTTATAACAGCCGTAGACGACCCAGCACGAGGTTGTTCCTCAGCAGTTGGCGACGGACTACGGCCGTTGTTGGCAGGATTCGGGGACTCGATAGGATTAGGTTGAACACTAGGGAAGACGAACTTCTTCGATATCGATCTCACAGGCGATAGACGAATCGAAATGACGGGAAGGTCGTCACGACAAAAACTGCGTGGAGGGTCGTGATTCGTTGATTCATAATCGTGGTTATGGATGCGGTTTGTGAGAAGGCTGGGTTTCCGAGGCTTGATAAAGTTGCGGAGGATGTTCAGAGGGTAGAAATGTTGGTAGGCGGCGTCTGCTTCTTCTGAATGAATTACTATTTGATCTTCGTGCAAGATGCACGACCAATTTGAAGATATAAGCTGAAAAGTTGATAGCGTGTCAGACACGCCTCGAGATGCGTTTGGACAGTTTCATAACGAAACACGTAGGGGAATTGTGAAAACTTACACAGCCAACGCCGGTGTCCACGAAAACGTATTCATCTTTAGCCCAATCCAGCAGAACATACAATCCTAGAAAGGTCATCATTATACGGAGCATAGCAATGATCGCTTGGTCACTCACCGATCGTGTTGCTGCTCGCTACCCATACGAATGCGCTCAGGAGTCGACGCGGTGGGTCTAACAAAAATACGTTCATAACTACTCCGGTCGTATGAAAGGATGTTAGTGGGAAAAAGATAGGTTTGTATTCGTACGTAGGTTGAGAAGGGGTTTCGAAAAGGATACCTGAGCGCAGCGAACTGCGAGCGCCTATGAACCGAGCGCCAGGACAAGTCTGGTAAACTGAAGGGACTATGCAGTGGCACATGGTATGGGTCGACGTCTCTCGGTAACAGTCCGTACAATCAGGCAAAGGTGACGTTGTCCGCGTGGACAGCGGTGAGCGCGCGGGGCAGGAGTCAGTAGTCGTGCTTGACACATGGAGAGTGGAATCGTGTGGAGAGGATCCCTGGGAGGAAGGTGGAGGAGAGTTCGCTGGACTCTTGGGGAGGGAGCAGCAGAGATATTCGGGAGTGAATGACAAGGATTGGGACATCGGAGATGGGTAGTCCCGTACTTCTGGAGGGAATGCCAGTTTCATTAGAACAAATTCCATCACTCGATTGTCGTCATAACTGTCGGAGCAGATCAGAATATTGGACGAGGGTGTGTTGCCAACTTACGATCCTTCAAGAACTCTTGCCATAGTAAAGTACACTGCTCGCTCATCGAACTCGACGCGGCATTTCCATAGTTCCCACTTCTTTTCAGCGTCCTGTTGACGTTCGTCGTCGTTATCGTCGTCGTCGTCCTTCAATTTCCGTCGATCTATCTTTGGACCATCTTTTGAAATGCGCTCGCCGCTTCCGCGCTGCGTGGATAGTGTCCGCGGGTCCCACTCTGCGAGACAGACATCGCGCGCAACGTCCCAGCAAATAACGCGACCGCTCTTGGTTGCACAAAGAGTGTATGAAGACGTGATCGGTGATAACCAATCTATCTCCTCATTTGGAGGGGCAGATATTTTAGTGTACCATTGGCCAGGTCCGTCGGATGAAGTGGACGGTGAGGTTGACGTTGACAAAAAAAATGGGGACTTTGCGGGACGAGGTGCGCGAACCCTCCAAGCCTTTTCAAAGCTATGAGCTCTATCGACAGCCTTTATGAGATTTCTTGTGGAGAGATCTGAGAGGCGTTGGAAGGCTGGGAGAGGTAAGGGCCGCGAGCGAGCGAGTAAGCCATGTGCGAGGGCACGGTAGACGGGTCGGGTGAGAGTAAACGCCAGGAGCGATTTGCAGGTCTATATGGAGAGACAATCCAAGTGAGAAATGCAGACAGTGTAGACAGTGCTCACCACTTGAAGATTGTGGATATCGTCGATGGCGAGATATTGCGCGATGTTAAACAAAAGATCGTACGGGAGGGTGCTGAGGGACATGATTAGAAAACTCTGGTGATGTGACAATAAAAGGGATGGACGAAGATCGGAAGTTGTGGTTGAGGAGGAGAACGTAAATCGAGTGGGATATGGGAAATGTGGACCGTCAAGTTGCCTTTGCAATGCTTGTTGATTTGTCCTGAGTTACACATTCCTAATTCGGAAAACACAACGTGGCCAAGTTCCGATGATTTCACCCGACCGCCCATTAGCACCCGTCCAAACTCGGCACCCCTGACAATTGTCTATCAGATCTGTGTCATATAACGCCCGGGTCATTCTCCCTTTCCGGATTGACTGCTAGGAGCAAGTCCTCTGAGCGTTACACGTTAAGCCTCCGGTGACGCTTACATTCACGGCGCTTCCGTCGCTCCATCATCGCATCAAGAACTTGACCACTTATATCGAAGTGAAAACTCGATAGGAGTCTTGAGGGCGGCCCCTTCCACGCCCAGTGCACCACATGACTGCAGGTTCCTCGTTCTGCCAGGCATTCATTTCATCTCCGGTCGAAGCTCGACCTCATCCCTGGATCAGGACCAACACGTAACATGCTCCCGCCAGTGGTGCTTTGGTATATCACTTCGTACGCTTCGCTTTCCTTCCCAACTATAGTGCACTTCTGCTTCTCCACCTTGGCACCTAAACGCCTTCCTACGTGAGGTCCTCTTTCTATTCAACAAGAATCTGAAACTCCTATTGTCCAGTGTACTGCAGCCACGCCATTTAGAATTAATGAAAATTCCAATGCGTGGCATTCGGACGAAACCACATACCAAAGTCAAGATCTGGATTGCATGATTTTCTCTACCGATCAATCGCCACAAGCGTCTAATCTCTTCGGAGTATCCCCCGTCGAGACCGGAAGAAGAAACATTCTTGAGCGCCATTATAGCAAGGCTGAATGATAACACGAAGCGCCAGCGACCAGACGAGTTAAACGGTGGGGTGAGTTGACCGTACGTATCGCTTAGTTGGTCCTCTATCGTGGTGTGGTGAACTCTGACAAACGTAACAGAGGCTCATCCTTCTCATGTCGTTCACTCGCTATTCGTTGCGTAGATCTCCGAGCACGATAGATTGCATACTACCTTCATGGAAGACAATTATTAGGCCAGTGCAAGGTAATTGTACCTGGCACTGATTCTCGAGTCATCTGCAACGACGATTTCTCCCCAACACGTTCCATCCCGTCGATGGATGGCAGAATTCACAGAAACCGTAGGAACCGTACAATCGGGCCAGTCCATCCCAAGTAAGAAACCAACTGGATAGCAGAGATTCCATTTGTGGGTGACGCTAAGATGGTCCACGCCGTAAAGTCGGTAAAAAAAAGTATGCTAGGTAGCTCAACTTTCAAAGCTGGCAACACAAGAAAATAAACGTCGTTGGGGATACTCGTACTAGCTACGAGAGCCAGGTAAGCCAGCGTGCTTTACAACTGACCGTTGGAGACAGAGACAGGCAAGTGGAGGACTTTGCCGACATGTGTACGTCGCGTACAACTTCCATTTGGAGAGATGTCGGATATATTATGTAATCATTGATCGTATAACTCCAGGTTTCCTTCCTTCTTTCGCTGCCCACCTTGAAGGCTGGAATACCTGTGATATATTATTGGACGCCGTGAGCTTGAACGAGTGCAATCAATGGAGAAGTGCGCAAGATAGCTGAAGAGTAGTTTATTATTGACAGCACCTGTCACCTGCCGAGTCATGCCGCAACTGGCGCTGAGTTTAGTCTTGACCATAAGTTGAACGCAGTCTTGCCTCCACCAATCAGAAGCCAGGATCCCACGAGCCGTAAGTCGCCAAACTTCTTGGTTTGTTCGGTTATTCAAGCCTCTAACCGTAAAGGAAACAACAACACATTGAACTCCACTGACAGTCAAGTATTCAAAGTCACCAGGCCGGCAAGAGAGGTTTTTAGTCTTGTTCTTCAGGTTATTTCGGGCCAGTGCCAGCACCCAGGAAGACTGAGGTAATAAGGAGGCTGCATTGGCTAAGGCGCTTTATAGTCAACTCGGTTCTCAATCAATTAACTCCGTTTCATACAGTGACCCGAAAAATGAACCTAAACAGACAATAGAGTAAGATGCCGGAAGACGAAGCCAGGCCTCAAATATAAAGGTAGCGTATGCAAATTTATCATGGTCCCGGCCCCGCAAGTCGTACTTTCGCTTTCTATGCTTTTGTTTTCACTCTTATTCGCGTTCAATGCGTTGTCACTTCATAGGAGTTCGGCAGCAGCATCCACCGTTGCACGAAGAGACGTACTGGGCCCCGTGAGCGAAATCCTCATCGCGAATGAAGTTGTTGCGCCCGATGGGTACACCCGATCGTGAGTTGGTGATTATTGACATTCTTTAATGTTCTCATTTTTCTGCAGAGCAACACTTGCCAATGGTGTATTCCCTGCGCCATTGATACAGGCCAACAAGGTGAGAAGTTTGGTCACATCTAGGATGCAGTGTTAACCACCTTTTAGAATGACGAATTCTCTATTCAGCTGTTTAATGGACTCACTGACGATACAATGGCTTTGGAGACCAGCATAGTAAGTAGTCGTACTTCTGTTGCGAACTGTAATCTCATGGACTTCCCAAAGCATTGGCACGGAATTTTTCAGCACAAGTCCAACTGGGCTGACGGTACTTCGTTCATTTCTCAGTGTCCCATTC
>JBBPTZ010001122.1:0-11690 GCA_038094315.1 Phylloporus cf. tubipes
GGGACCCAAGTGATGCATATACTACTTTCAATGTCCCTCGATATCCGGTTTTTTATGCTACAACATGTAATCACTCTATCGCCAGACGTCTTCCAACGTTTGAATACCAGATGCCCCCCTTCGTGAATACTTGTTGGGATCTGACTCCCATGTCAGCTGACCATTGTAAATCCGGACGTACTTGTACTGGATCCTTGTATTGGCGGGCGGAGTGACCGTTGCCAAAGTCGAATCAGTTCAAGTCTAGAAAAGACAACGACGTACTGCCCCAGACCGGGTAGTTGGCGGAAGACAAGAGGAAGGGTCAAGGCGTCCCAGTTCTGGAGAGTGCTCACAGACCCAGTGAGGTACACATTTTCTGTCGCACGATTGGTATGGTCAGGCAACGGAGAAAATCATTCTATATAGGGGACTGCTTCTACAACTGGTACATAGGACTGCTGTTCCCTCTGCCTCACTGGGACCCGGAAGAATGAGTGATGTTTTCCATCACGAAACAGTGCAAATGCTGCCCCCTCTGGAAGACTAAACCTTTCCTCCCCAGGTTTGATATCTTCCTCCTTGATGCCCCAGCTAGCCTCCCAGCTATTAAGACGACCAAGTTGAGCTCCTAGTGGTATGGCACCTGGTGGAGGATCTGGGAAATCCAGGTGAACTTGAAACCCAGTGTTATGTGAGTTGACAGCTTTCTTGTAGGTGAGATCAAAAAAATCAAACATATAGCCTCTTTCTTGAGCCATGCCTCCTGGAAAGAAGCGGATTTTGAGGCTATTTTCACCTGGAATTTCAGCCAAGTGCATATCCTCATATCCAACACCCAATCCAAGATTTCCAGGTTTGATCTACACAATGGTCTCATTAGCTAAAATGCTTCACAAAAGTGGGAGTTAAACATAGAACATACCCCTTTGAATGATATGAGTGGGCCATCTGGACCCATGAAGTCATTCATCATTCTATCATGCATTTGCTGAAATTGAGCAAGTTGATGTTTTTTAGCCCCCAAGGCACAATAGAATGTGTTGAGTGTGTGCAGAGTTCAAGTGAAGAATGTGTTGAGTGATTCAGATGACAGTGGGGGATTGAGAATAGGATTTACTACTTGTCCCCTAATGCTACAGCTTGTCTTATATACAACTTGTATTCTATTAGTTTTGGTAATCAATAGTTCCTCCTAATCCTGGTTGATTAGGGGTGCTTCAGCTTGTTTAGGCTGAATATTGAGTTCACAGAGTAGATTTGTTGCAGTATGTCCCTATAGTTACTGTATTGCCATCTTGCAGGAAATACAGTAGTCAGTATAGGGCACATTTTGCTGTGCAATTTAGCTTATGTAATCAGCATGAAAGCGCACATCTTGCAATACATCTCCCCCTGTTTTGTCTATATCCATATCTAGCAACCCCCATATGTCATTCCTGTGCCTGGTGTGATGTTTTTAGCATTACATAACCGCTTTCTCAACACCTGGAGATTGTCCATATATGGACACCTATGTAGGCATATGTGTTATGATTCCCCCCCTTTTTTTTCTATACTCTCATGGACACTATTCCTTTTCTTCTATGATGACTCACTTTCCACACACTGGCTGACCTTACTCATCACTTCTTAGTCATTGTTTCCCTTCATCCTATGGCACTTTTCTCTTATGCTTAATCACACTTCTTTGATGTTGTTCCATAATGTTCTTTTCCTATCTTGATGATAGTTTCCTTTTACACACTTGGTCCATGTGTTACAGTTTTTCCCCTTTTTGTTAAACTCGGATCCTCCTGGGGGGAAGTCTGGAGTTTTGAAGTATTGGAGGTACCGAGGGTACGGGGCGAGTTAGAGGGGGGCGAGGACTCTTGGCATAGGACTTATGTGTTGCGCCCTTGTACTCACAGTCCTTGGAGTCAGAGGTCAGAGAGGAGAGTCTTAGAGACTCAAGTGCGGGAAGACAGGAGGTAGTTAATTTGATATTTGAACTAAGTAGCTACAGTGCGAATTATAGAGTTTATATACAAACGGAGTTGCACTGGATTCATAAGCCAGAACGGAGGGTTACTGGAGTATTACAAATGTTAGTAAGATGGAACAAGGGGATAAGTAAGACAGGAACATAAACACCGGAGTACCGGAGCTGTGCAAAGCACAGGTCTATCAGAGGGAACAAGAAGTGAAACTAATACAAACGGAGTAAGTAAGAACAAGGATGTACAAAAGAGGAATGGGAATGGTCTGAGGGTCAGGTGACCAGAGGATAGGGGAAATCACACTGGAGTTGGTGTGGAGTTGAGGAGTGGAGACCGGAGTTGGACTTGTAAAAAGCGGCATATGACACTTTTCCTCACTGCTTCCTGTTTCCTCCATCTTCCTGACATGCTACCTACCTTTCTCCCTTGCAAAGATCCCCCCCTGCTCCTCTATTTCACCCTCAAGTATGTATCTCTTTGTTGTTGCCTTGCTCCTATGACTTCGCTGTCACCCTAATATTACCCCCCGGGTGACATACTACTTGGCTTCACCCTACCATGCAGCACTTATACCTTAGGCATACTTACTCACTTCCATTAGTTCCCTTCGCTACTCTGTTATAGCTCTTGTACTCGCTCCTGTACTTAGCTATGGTCAATATGTAATCTAGCGTTGCTTCTTGAAACACCTCCCCGGACTTCTATTAGCCTCTGCATGCTATTGAAGTGCTCTGTGTGTTCCAAGGCGATTCCTTAAGAACCTCCTTCATTTACCTTTGACCTGACGACCGACCCGTCGTCTGTACCCTCAGATTGAACCTCGGCGACTTCCGATGTTCCGGATCTTCTTTGCGATGCTACATGTAACACCACCTCAGGCACTAGTTCTTGGACCTTTTAGTGCCCTTTAAGGGGGGGTTCCTTGTTGTCACATAAGTACCCAAAATGGTCCTGCATCTGTGTCGGACATTTCCGGCTGTGTTTCAACCTTCCAGCACCGCTACCTCCACACCAATAAACCGCCCTCAGACCCCTCCCGCAGTGTCTACAGGGTTGACACGTGCAGTTCAACTGCACCTGCAGCTGTTCTGGGTCATCATCTTGATGTCATGGCTCATCAACCGGGCACTCGGGCTGCATTACCAAGCACTACCACAGGACTTGGACAGCACTTCAGCTCTCCATGGAAGATACGAGACAAAAAGAAAACACAACACTACGTTAGTATCCCTGGTCACCACTTGAAACGGCAGCGATTACTAGACCACCTGGATGGTCTGCTCAACCACAGCATCAAAGCTGGAGTCCCTTCATCACCTACCGCCAGCCAAGACCACAAAATGTTCAATTTTGACGTGCCGCTCGACATTGAAGCATCCACGGATGAGGACATCGAACGCATTATCCAAGTCGATGGACTGGAACTGGGACCAGCAACTGAATCAGTCCCATCAGCCCATGCTTCCCGCCAATCAGACAGGTGGAAGACGCTTATTCCAACATTGGTTGATCCATTTCTCCAGTACATCACACAAACCCTTGGAAAACCCGTTCCGCCTCCACAAACAACTTTATCATGCTGCAAGCAGGCATGTACACGCAGAAAAATTGTGCTGATCTGCCTGTATTACGATTGTATGTCATGCTTTTCATTCTTGTCATTACTTTGGCATGCCTAATCTATCTATGTCCTAGACTTCTCAACTGTCACTGTCTACCCATGTGAATGCGCCTCACTTGCCCAGAATCTATTGTCTGCCGGATTGTTTCCTACTGCTCCGGCATAGCCTTGTCTAGCGGTATCAGTTGAACTGTTGTTCTTCTACCAAGCGCTCTTCGAGCATTCATGTGACGCTGTCAATGCGCTTGCTTCTGCACTGAACACCCACTATATTCACCGTGGATTTCGCATGTCCGGATTGGAGGTAATGTCTGGCAATATATGCATGTTGTCACCTCATCGACCATATGTTAGGGCAAATCAATCCAGGAACCTTTCCGACACAGTCTCGGCCAAGTAATCCAATGGTTCAATGTGCTTCAAGTCGAGGTTGAATGCCGTATTGAGTCACTCCTTACTGACGCACAGTCCCATTTCTCAGAAGCGCAGGCACTGCATAGTTCCCACACCACCTCCCAACCCTCATGTACTGATCCTCAAGTTGATCAAGATCCAGGATATGCTCCCAATCCTATCTCTGGCCCCCTGCCATTACAATCATGCTCCACCCTCCTTGTCCAGTGCTGCCCAGTGTGTTTTGGTGGTCACACATTTGGCCGCCCACTTTCTGCTGGTGGTGATATTCACATTGCTACTGATGGCAACTTCCACCATCGCCACCGTTACTCTGCAGGGGATGGACCCATGTTTTATGAACCAATATATTTCATACCAAAAGCCCAGGTTGACGCAGTTGGGAAGTGCATATTGAATGCTTGCCGGCGCCCAGCTAGGCAGTGTCTAACCCAGGTTCCTGATATGTCAATTGATCAATGTGAATCCTCATACAAAGCGGCAGATGGAAAGAAGCAGAAGACTGCCATGGATAGCTTTGATGACACCGGGGTGATGGCAATCATATGCCGTCACAACATTCCTCTTTTCTTCGCTAATATTGATTCTTCCAGCGAGCAGCAGAAGTATTGCATCTCACTTATTGAGCACTTGTTCTTGTTTCTGCCATTGGTTGCTATGGTGACAGTATTCTACGATGTTGGTTGTGTCACCAAACGTTCCCTGCAACAAGTACATCTCGAATTTACTTAGGTTATGTGAACTAATGACATGTAGTATGACATTCTTCCTTCAGACATAGTGTCTCGCTTACATTTTGCCACGACTGCAATGCATGCATATGGACATGAGTGGGCATGTCAGCTGGTGTATAACCCTTGCCTAGTCGAAGGCCTTGGACTGTCTGACGGTGAGGGCACTGAATGCTTATGGTCATGAATGATCAAACTCATAGGCATTGAACGAGTGTTGTTGGTAAGATGTGCAGATACTTTCCTGTACCTGACTAATATTAGCTAGCGTCAGCGCCGCATCTGGCTGATTGACCACCAAGCTTCAGCTATTGGCCGTGACATGCGCAATGACCTAGGTTCCTGGCTGAAGCGGTGTATGAAAAAGGAAATCGGCGAACAGAGTGCTGTGGCCCAACAGGTATTGGACGGTTGTGGTGTTTTGCCCCCAGATCTTTGGAATCAATGGGGCACACAACATGCTGCCCAACTGTTTATCCGAGCCTGTATGCCAATGATCCTTCCTTCCTTTTGAGTCATCTCACACCTTCCAGATGCACCTGTGCGGCTAAAAAAAGAACTTGATAGTGTCCTGGTATTACAGGCTGACCTGGATGGGTCCGAACATGCACTACAAACCGCTCATGCTGCGCTGGAGCAGCACTTGACGATGAAAGATGCTCTCACAGTGCTTGATAGTATGGAACGGAGTCACAACCGCCTTTTTGATAAGATCAAGAGTCTATATACTTCGTTAAATGTGCAAGACCAATTTCCACAGCTGCAAGGCATACCACTCAAGTTTGTCCAAACCTTGCTGATGGCTCAAGATCTGAAGATCAACATCTGGAAGAGGGCTATTGGGAGCTTTTTTGAATTGGACAAGCTTGATCGCATAGTAGGTGGTAAGGACAAAATGCTTGGTAAGCTCGTTTTACCCTCTCCATACCTTTCGTGAAATTGACGGCTGCACAGGAATGAAACTCCATCAGCAAACACGCAAGGCCATCGCTAAACGCCAGCCTGCGCTAATGTCAGTGATCAAGAAGTTCAACCAGTATTGCCAGACCCTTGAGGAGTTGTACGATCCCACATTCACCATTCCGTTACCGACCGCACTTCCAACCAAGCTTGCTGATCTCCGCAGTGATCAAACCCTACTTCAAGATGTATGGATTTCCCCGGCATCTGTTACGATAGGCCCGGGTAGGGACTAGCGTAGTCTTGAAGGACCTGAAGGACCAAGCAAGGGCGAGGGACGAGGGGCGAAGTGTCCTAGGGAATTCCTAGTGACGGGCGACTGTTGCGATGCGCAGGGAGTCGGGGGACCTCAAGGGCATTGAGGTGACAAAGGATGAAGTGGTGTTGCGCAACGACGACGGTCGAAGCAACACAGAGGTCTATCAGAAGAAGACCTAAGACTTAGAGAGATGAGGCCCTTGCACGGCTAAGGGACAAGACAAGGGGGCACTTGGATTCAGGTGGATGTACAAGAAAGACAAGCGTGAGAAATAAAAGTACATGGATGGCGGGTTTATATATGAAGGAGATGAAGGATGACATAAGCAGAGAAGAGAAGGTCATGGAACGTGATGGAACGTTCATGACAAAGCGTCTATGACAAAGGATAAGCGGAGCGAATGGGAAGAGGCCAGTTAGCGTGCAAATGGCGATTGGAGGATAAGGGATACGGGTAAGTAGTAACCGGCCGAAAGGAATGAGCGTCCAATGCGTCACTGGGATGGGCTAAGAAGTACAAGGAGACAAGCGTATAAAGTGAGAGAAGAAGGAATCGTAACATTACCCCCCATTTATGGTCGAAGTACCGATGGAGAACCTAATCAAGGTGACGGTTGACACTGCCAGGGGAGCCACAGACATTGGCGTTAGCACCATCACTCCAGTCGTTTTCGTAGTCGTCACGGTCAAAGTAGGGTGGTGATGGTGAACGTGGATGGGGAACGGGAAGTGGGCGACGTCCTCTGGTAGAGATGTGAGCCGAGCGACGAGGGTGAGTAGGGCCGGAAGACCTGGTTGAAGCGGTAGACCTGCTAGATGTGGTGGAGGAATGGGGGGTAGAAGGACGACGAAGGGGGCAACGCTGTTGGATATGTCCAAGGGCCCAGGTGTGGCAGTAGGGGCACTGATAGACAGGGCACTGGGGACAGGTGTGTTCTAAGCAGCGGCAATTAAAACAGGCATCATCGTAGCGGGGATGGTTTCGGGTGAGTGGAACCATTCCATGGCCACTGGTATGGATAGCTTCAGCACGGTCTAAGGCGAGGATCTCGGCAGGAGTGAGTTTGGTGGAGGAAGCGGATGGAGTGGATGGTGGGTAGGGAGCGCGAGTCAAGGCAAGGGGGTGCTGATGCTGGTCAGCGAGCTCACGGACATATCTGTCGACGTCATGGAGGAATTCCCCAAAACCCATCTGGAACGCTAGGAGGGCGAGGTCACCCTGTAGGTTGTCGTGAAGAGTGGTGGCCAGAGTGCGGACCCAGTGGGGGACTGAGTGGTTAGAGGTATGGGCCAAGGTGGACAATTGCTCAATCTGGAGTTGAGCACGGTACAAGGCGAGGAATGGGGAGCCCATATCAAGGTGAGCATCGATGGGGATGTGTTAAACTCGGATCCTCCTGGGGGGAAGTCCAGAGTTTTGGAGTGTCGGAGGTACCGAGGGGTACGGGGCGAGTCGGAGAGGGGCGAGGACTCTTGGCGCAGGACTTATGTGTCGCGCCCTTGTACTCGCGGTCCTCGGAGTCGGAGGTCAGAGAAGAGAGTCTGGAGACTCGAGTGCGGGAGAACAGGAGGTAGTTAAATCGATATTCAAACTGAAGTATCTACAATGAATTTACAAAGTTTATATACTAACGGAGTTGCACCGGATTCATAAGCCGGAACGGAGGGTTACCGGAGTATTACAAATGTTAGTAAGACAGAACAAGGGAATGAGTAAGACGGGAACATAAACACCGGAGTACTGGAGCTGTGTGAAGCACAGGTCTATCGGAAGGAACAAGAAGCGGAACTAGTACAAACGGAGTAAGTGAGAACAAGGATATACATATGAGTAACGGAAATGGTCTGAGGGTCAGGTGACCAGAGGATAGGGGAAATCACACTGGAGTTGGTGTGGAGTTGAGGGGCGGAGACCGGAGTTGGACTTTGTGAAAAGCGGCATATGACAGGATGGCTAGGTTTACGTCGGTGACAAAGTGACGAAGGTTGGTGACATAGACGGCGTTAGGGAAATCGTCATGAAGGCAGTGGGCGTAGACAGGGATGTCGACAGAGCGAACAGGAGGAGGGACAGCGGGTCCGGCGAGCATGGCCAAGTGTACCGGGGTAGGTTCTCTAGTGGGGAGCGGGGTAGAACCCCAACCGGGGGATGCTATGGTGGAAGAAGGGTTTAACATGGAAAAGGAATCAAAATCTATCGTAGAAGGAGTAAGCGACAAGGGAGATGAGATGGACGAGGCATGGGTTGAGGACATGTTGGTGTTTTATCGTCGACAGGTTGGGCGAGCGTCTGAGGTGGTGGTGGAAGGGGGCGAAGGAACAAAGACAGAGGGGTGAAGGTTTTTATAGTCTGCTAAGGTGGACTTTGCATGTTTCAAGTCCCGCTCAGGGACCCAAGAGTCTTCTTCGGCTGAATACCCCTTCCATCGGATCAGGAACATGCGGGAGGACAGAGCTCTGCGGTGGTGTAAGATACACTTGATTTCATACTCTTCTTCGCCTTCTATTAAGTCAGGTGGTGGCACTGGGAAGTTCGGGCCGTGGACGGAGTTTTCGCGATAGGGCGATAACAGAGAAGCATGGAACACGGGGTGGATCTTCCATGTCTTCGGCAAGCGGAGTTGGTATGTGATTGGTGATAGTACCTTGGTTATCGTGAAGGGGCCTTCTCGCTTTGGGGCAAACTTCAGGTTGGTGATGGAACGGCGGAGGTTCTTGGCTTCAAGCCAGACTTTGTCACCTGGGAAGAAGGGAATGAATCCTTGCTTTGATCGAGAGGCCATGACTTGGCAAGCGAGCTCATGGGCGGCAAGGGCTTCATTGCGGGCAGCGGAGAGGGATCTAAGGCGGGCTTCTACCGCGGGTAGAGGAGAGTCGGCTAGGATAGAAGGTAGGGCACGGGGTTCGAAGCCCATCATAAGGAAGAACGGGGATTTGCCGGTGACAGAGTGAGGGCGGTGGTTATGGGCGAATTTGGCGTGGGAGATCTTGTTGGCCCAGGATGTCGGATTACTGCCGCAGAAGATGCGGAGGTAGGTTTCAACCTCTTGGTTGACATGTTCTGTTTCCCCATCACTTTGAGGGTGATAGGCAGTGGAGAGGGAGAGATCGTAATTCAAGAGATGACCTAGCTCTTTGGCGAAGGATGAGGCGAACTGGGGGCCTCGGTCGGAGATGATTTTATCATAGAGTCCAAAGCGAAGGTAGACTTTGTGAAAAAAGAGGGAGGCGACTCCTTCGGCGGTGATGGTTTTCTTGGTAGGGCAAAGGATTACCCCCTTCGTAAGTCCATGGTCGACCATGACCAGGAGGGAGTCAAAGGAGGACGAGGGAGGGAGATCAGTGATGAGGTCACAGCTGACCTGTTGGAAAGGGCGAGTGGATAAGGATTTGATAGGCATGACAGGGGGAATGGTAGGATGAGTGTTGGTTTTCACCTGTTGGCAGTGGGCACAGCCTTCAACATAGTGGCGGACATAGGAGGCAAGGCCGGGCCACCAGAATTCGGCGGCAACAAGTTGACGGGTTTTAAGATACCCTGGGTGACCAGCAGTCTTGTGGTCATGACAGCGCTGGAGGATAGAGCAACGAAGGGAGTCATCAGGGGGAACATAGACGCAGTCTCTGTAAAGGAGAATGCTGTCGCGAAGTTGCCAGTCAGCAAGGCGGGAGCGGAAGGTGGGGGAATGTGGCCATTGATGGCCTGCAAGGCTTGGAGGACGAGGGGGTCATCCTTTGAGGATGATTGGATGTGATGCGCCATGGTGGTGTCGATGAGGTTGACAAAGAGGGACAGAGGGAGTAAGGTGACACCTGAGTTGTCATCGTTGGGCGGCGAGAGGTCTGGATGGCGAGACAGTGCATCCGGTGCACCAAGGAGTTTGCCAGGAACATGGATCATTTTCAGATCGAAGTCGGCAAGATCAAGGAGCCAATGCGCCTGGTGTTGGTTAAGTTCCTGGGGTTTGCAGAAGTAGGTGAGGTTCTTGTGGTCGGTAAAGACTTGGACGGGGAATAGTGAACCATGGAGATAGTGTCGCCAGGACTTGAGAGCGCATATGACCGTGAGGAGTTCTTGGTCATAGATATCATAGTTGCGTTCCGCTTGGGCGAACGACTGGGAAAGGTAAGAACAGGGGTGCCAGTCACCATTGGCATTGGTCTGGAGGAGGACAGCTCTGGAAGCGAACTTGGAGGTGTCGGTAGCAATGGCAAAGGGTCGCGTGATATCTGGGAGATGAAGGATGGGTTGAGAGAGGAAGAGGTTTTTGAGGGTGTCAAAGGACATTTGACATGCAGAGGACCATTTCCAGGAAGCGTTCTTCTTGGTCAGGTCAATGAGAGGGCGGGCGATGGTGGAGTAGTCGGAAATAAACTGATGGTAGAAATTGGCAAAGCCAAGGAAGGAACGAGTTTCCTTGACTGTCAATGGGGTTGGCCAGGATGCAATCCCATCCAGTTTGACAGGGTCCATGGCGATGAGACCTGGTTTGACGATCATGCCGAGGTATTCGACTTTGTCAACAGCGAACTGGCACTTTTCCAGTTTGAGATGCAAGTCGAGTTCCTGCATGCGTTGAAGGACACGTTTGGTGCGCTCCTCATGGGTCTTGGCGTCGGGGGAGAAGATCAAGAGGTCATCCATATAGATGATGAGCCATCCTTCGGCAATCATATCGCAGAAAGAGTCATTCATGAAACGTTGGAACGTGGGTGGAGAGTTGGTCAGGCCAAAGAACATAACATTGGGTTCATAAAGACCCTTGTGGGTGATAAACGCAGCTTTCCATTGGTCACCGGCTTTGATACAGACGTTGTTATATCCCCAACGAACGTCAAACTTGGTAAAGACCTTTGCGTCCTTGAGTTTGTCCATAAGGTCGGAGATGAGCGGTAGGGGGTAGGCGTCATGGATGGTATGTTGGTTAACATATCAGTAGTCTTGGCAGGGACGAAGTTTCCCATCTTTCTTCTTGACAAAGAAGAAGGGCGAAGCTTGGGGTGAGTTGGACGGGCTAATCTTTCCAGCGTCTAAGTTCTCTTGGAGGAAATCTTTGGTAGCTTTGCGTTCGTCGGGAGTCAAGGGGTAGAGTTTCCCAATTTTTGGGACAAAGGTTTCGTCAAGGTTGATGGCGTGATCATAGGGGCGAGATGGAGGGAGGTGGTCTGCGGTTTCTTTGGAGAACACATTGGCAAACTGGGTGTATTCAGGGGGAAGGGTAACCTTGGGTTTAGCTTTTTCGGCTGCGATGGCCAGGTCCGTGGCTGTGGTGAGGCGGGCAATGGTGGTGTTAGGGATGTATCGGAAATCACCACAGATGATCTGGTTCATGATCTGGGCTTCATTGGTTTGGACACAGTAGTGGTCTTGGGTTTCATAGTTCAGGTAGTCGAAGAGCCGGGCGTCGGCGGTAGTGGTGACATTGACATGTCGTGGTGGTGCCACAGGTGGGACAAAGTGGGAGTCATGATGGCGAAGGTCGGCGGTGTGGGAGAGGTAGAGGTCTTTTGACTGGTCATTGGCTTCAGGAATGGAAAGTGTTTGTTTGGACCAGTTGATGATAGGGCAAGTGGTGCGGAGCCATGGTGTTCCTAGGATGACGTTGTTTGCCCCACAGGAGATGACATGGAAGTGTTACGACTTATTCTTTTCCTCCTATGTTGTCCCCTTCCATCGCTACTTCCCTTTGCACAGACACTTCCTCCGACCCCTTTGGGCATATATCTTGTCTCAGTAAGCTCACTGTT
>JBBPTZ010001123.1:0-11679 GCA_038094315.1 Phylloporus cf. tubipes
TCGTCTGCAGCTTCTTCCTCGCGACCCTTCGCTACCCCCAGAGGTCTTCCACTTCATACCCATCTTTGGGTCTGCTATTAGTTACGGCAATGACCCGTTGAACTTTTTCGCTCGGTGCAAAGAAAAGGTATGCGGTGACTTGATCACGTTCTGATTTCCGTCTGACCGTATTTGCCAGTACGGGAATGTTTTCACGTTTGTGCTATTAGGCCGCAAGGTCACTGTCGCGCTCGGTCCTAAAGGCAACAATTTCGTTCTCGGCGGCAAATCAATGTCATTCTCAGCAGAGGATGCTTACAAGGCGAGCCAGATTTTGTAGCGTCTCACTTGCTAAAGTCTGATCGTCCCACAGCATCTCACCACGCCCGTTTTTGGTAAAGACGTTGTCTACGACGTTCCCAACGAGCTCTTCATGGAGCAAAAAAAGTTTGTTAAAGTTGGTCTCTCAGTCGAGAACTTCCGTGCCTACGTCGGCATGATCGAAGACGAGGTCGAACACTTTATGAAGACGGATTCAGGGTTCTTGATTTATCAAATGAACGACATCAACGACTGGGGACGTTTCGACGTTACAGAAATCATGGCGCAGATCACAATTTTGACGGCGTCGCGAACACTCCAGGGTACCGAGGTTCGCCAGGGCTTGGATAAGTCGTTCTCAGAATTGTACAATGATTTGGATGGTGGATTCACGCCCTTGAACTTCCTCTTTCCCAATCTTCCCCTGGAGAGTTACCGTAAACGCGATCAAGCTCACAAGAAGATGAGTGAATTCTATGTCGATATCATCCGCAAACGCAGGGAGTCTGGCATTGTGAGCTTGTTCCTTCACGTCCGGCCCTGTGCTCGTGTTTAATTTTATGACAGGATGCACAGGATATGATATCAGCGCTCATCTCTCAAAGGTACCGGAGTGGTAGAGAACTCCCAGACCACGAGATCGCCCATATCATGATCGCCCTTCTCATGGCTGGCCAGCACACAAGTTCAGCTACTGGCTCTTGGGCCCTTCTTCATCTCGCAGAGAACCTGAAGGTTCAGTAAGCACACCTTCGCACTCACTCATGCAGTCTATTCATCTCTGGTTCAGGGAGGGATTTTACCAAGAACAGGTGAAACATTTCGGTAATCCCGATGGTACATTCAGGAGTATGACCTACGAGGACCTTCGTGAACTGCCTGTCATGGATTCGGTTATTCGGGAGACGCTCCGCCTCCACCCTCCGATTCACAGCATTATGCGCTACGTGCGGTCTGATGTTCCTGTCCCCCCGACACTTGCCGCACCTTCGAAAGATGGCACCTATGTTGTACCCCGCGGTCACTATGTTCTTGCTTCTCCAAACGTCAGCCAGGTCGATCCGGGAATATGGCGTAATCCGAACACTTGGGATCCAGCTCGGTGGAGCGATCCCGAAGGTATTGCAGCTCAGGCTTTCCGCTCATATTCGGACGAGAACGGCGAGAAGATCGACTATGGATTTGGTGCTGTAAGCAAGGGTACAGAGAGTCCCTACCAACCATTTGGCGCTGGCCGACATCGGTGCATTGGCGAGCAGGTAAATCATGAATGCTTTCTTTGATGGATATTACTGAGACTCTTTACTCAGTTTGCATACTTGCAATTGGGAACAGTTCTTGCTACTTTATTGCGTCAGGTAGAGATCAGGCTGGATCAACCCTTGCCTGAGCACAATTATCATGTAGGCATTCTCGTAGCCTTCTCCCATGACACACGCTCAGTTTTTTCTATTTAGACCATGATCACGATGCCCAAAAAACCGCGCAATGTCTGCTATAGACGTCGGGCCCTTGATTGATAGATAATTCTTGTTTATGTATTTAATGTGGGGCCAGTGTTGCAGAATTGAAACGCGCAATCGCAAGATCTCACAGATTCTTACTTTGCTAGCTACATAACGTGAAATGTCACGTGACGTGAGATCGGAAGTCGGCGAAACCGCAATTCACAACACAGAACCAGTCCAGAACAGTCTAACAAACCTTGCAGGATCATGGCTTCAATGTTTCCTGTCGTCTTCGTTCTCGCCGTTGTCGTAGGCTTAATGATTTGTGGTTACTTGTTCGTCCCCAAGGGTCCACATCAAACGTAAGTCCCAACCTGAACAGAGTCGAGTGGCTGAACGAACCGCCGAAGAACTATTCGGACTGCCATTCTGCTCACGCTCGTCTCTTGCTATCTCATGTGGATGATCACCTACATGGCACAGTTGCATCCCCTTATTGGTAGGTACCAAGCGTCATCGTACCGCTCCACCTCAACTCACCACTTTACAGTGCCTGTCAGGTCGGTGCTGGAGATATGACGACCGTCAGTGCTTCATACTCGCTCGTAGCTCCCATACCAGTCGGTCCAATACCCATTTCCTCCGGTAAAATCTGACGACGTCTAGTTTTGTTAGATGTACATGAGTTAGATAATAATCTGGATCCATGTCCAATATCGACTCCCAATGCCAATGCTCCGTCCGGTTGGCGGAATCTATAGCTTGTTTTCTCTCTCTGCGCAGGTCGTGTCTGCCCAACTTCCATCCCAATTCGCGGTCCAGCTATTCCCCTCTCCGCTGACATGACTCCAGCCAGTCTCTCCGGAGCGCCAGGAAGGACTATCATAGGTCGTACCCATATGGATCCCAGAGTCAAACGAGCTGTCTCCTACGTCAAAGTCCGGTTCAACATCCTCGCAAATAACGTCTTCGGTCTCCATTTGTGTGATTTGTTCGGGCAACTGATGGGTAAGCCCCCCAACCAGTCGAATTTTCCAGTCTCCACACCGTTGGCCAAAAACCCTTTGTAACTCTAGTCTGGTACTTTGTTCCACAACGTCGACCATCACATCTATGGACCCACCACACAAAATGGGTAGGTTATCCGCGAACCAAATTTCTTGAACACCAAGAATCGGCTCTTTCCATCGCTGAAACTCGAGGACCGTTGCTTCTTCGATTTCCCTAAAGTCCGAAGGGTATCCTGCACGTGGGTGCGGTTCGTGGTGGTGCCTCGTCACCAACATATGGGGTTCCTTGATCCGGCTACGAACAGCCTGTGTTCCACATTCCCTGGCTGCCTTGGAGACGGAGCCATCTAGCCGTCTAAAAGACGCAACCTGAGTGGCACCACCCAAGATCCCGTCCCGTCCCCAAGGATCTTGTTGGTGGGGTATCCCTATAGTTGTGGTCTCTACGGCGTATCCCCACTGATGCGCGACACCCTCACACCACCGGACAAACTCGTCGACGGTCCATTCGAACTTGTGATCGGAATGCCGGAATACGCGGTTGGTGCGGCCAGTCGGATCAACCCATCCTTGGGGATCCGCAACCCCCGGTGGTGACCATCGTTGGTTGAACGTGTACGACGGAGTAGTGACGAGGAACAGGCGTGGTTGGTACACACCAAGCACAATGGGGGCAACTTGGACGAGGACGTCGTCCACCAAATGCTCAATGCTAATGGTTCATTAGCTCGATAAGACAGCAGGATAAAGTAACGAAACCGTACAGCTCACTGGCGACGATGCAGTGTGCGCCGACGAACGCGGGATTGATTACGTCAACACTGCCTTGCCATAGTTCGACGTCCAAGGGTTCCCAACGCGTATGAAGAGGGTTCATTGCTCCCGGAGCTGTGTATTGCGCGGCGAACTCTAGTTGGGAGGACGAAATGTCAAGGCCTGCGATGCGTGTCGCATGCAGATCGGGAGTGTCTTCGTCACTCAAGCCAACGCTGCAGAAAAGTGAGGAGAGTTCGTGAATGTCGTCCGGGATGTATCTTGGACTCAGCCAAGGAGCAGGCTGACACAGTGTCGCGAGGAGGGCGCCTTCGCCACATCCAATATCCACGATCTGTGTTTGTATCAGTGATAGCGCCCGTGGACGAGATCGACAGCTGTTTTTTTTATCGCACGAACCTCGGTGAGTCGTTCTCGACGTAGGATGTCTAGTATCCATATTCTACGTTGATGATACAACGGAGGGAAGAACGTGACTTCGAGAGGTTTGCAATCACTTTCCATGACGACCAGGATGAGTATCACCTCGAGACCAGAGTTGGAGGCAGAAAAGCTGGCCGCTGGCGACACAACAAGAGAAGATGGTCCGTCACGAAATGCACAGGTTTCAGAGGTACTTGACCGAAAGAGACCTAATAAGTCACAACGGATCACCGCGAATTACGGCACTGTACGTAGGCGGCTCTAGGTCCAAATAGCAACGACGTGAAACATGACAGACAACGTAATCGAGGGGCGAGTGCGATCAGTGTGAAGGGAATGCGAGCAACTGCACAAGACAAACTACAAAAAAATACAAATGCGACTGACGTGATGTGAACGTGCAGGTCAAAAGGCTAGCTGGGTCAGCTGCGAACATTCTACGAACACAAGAGAATATGCAGGGGGTCCGCCCCACACGGAAAACGGAGAGCAAGAAATGAAAGAATCAGACCAATGCAGCTGATTGTAAATAACCCCGGAAGATGGAGTCTCGCACTGAATGGTTTCTTTCAGGAGTGCAATGCACAGTGAAGCTGAATACCCACCGTTGCCAATAATGCGTTGCGTAGCTTTCGTATCCTGCCAGAGCCAAGTACGGGTCAATGTGTTAATGGATGCAACGGATGACAGTATATGAACGCGAACCGTAACGTTAGTCAAGTGGGTGTACAAGACTCGCCGGTTCTCGTTATTCCTTCGGTGGACTTGCAAGAAATGGGCCCGGAAATATTGTACCACTGAGTCGTACTCGTTGGGACGGTCGCCATACGATAGAATACTTGCACAATGTGAGTGAGGGGATAAAGGCGTGAACGGTACATACTATTTCGAGACCAACAAGCCTTGTTCTAGCTTTTTCTTCAGAATGTCTGTCTTATCTGTCGGGCGAGTATCTACTTAGTCACCAACTTCGAAATACCCATGGCAAGACGCACTGAGGAACAAAACCAGGTGGACCCTTTTAAGGAGTTGATTTGAAC
Source organism: Phylloporus cf. tubipes (assembly GCA_038094315.1). NCBI lineage: Eukaryota > Fungi > Basidiomycota > Agaricomycetes > Boletales > Boletaceae > Phylloporus > Phylloporus cf. tubipes. Next base: position 4,996 of record JBBPTZ010001123.1, read on the forward strand.
ATATTTGGGTGAAAAGCTGCAGAGAATCATCAATGCGGTTTGTGCGAGGGTCTTCCTCCAAGTACTATATCCCGGTGGATAAGATCAACCCGGGAAGATACTCAGAAGAGAAGCGTACTTGGTCAAAGGCACTGATGGGGCTAACAAAAATGATGGCATTTGCATCATCAAAATATGGCACCCATGAATGACGCTGTCCTCGTGCGCCACCCACATCAAAGAGATGCCAAGATACGGTCTTTCCGTGGATGTGCACGTCGAATATATGTTCTGCGACCCCCATCGTCTGGATACGAGCATGCAGAATGTCATCTATGGACGTCAATCGACGATAGCACAGATAAAATATAAAGCCTACCTGTCGAAGGAATATAGTCTGGAGCAGAAATGCGACCAATATTATTCAAAAAGCTGCGGAGATTGATTGTCAATAGACTACACGAATATATGCACCCGACTCACAATTCCGACCACTCGTCGAGCTTCAACTTTCTCTTTGAAATAAAGGCACGAACAACCGGATGGTCCCAAAGGGTTGTAATGTCCTCGCGCGACTGAACCAACATCGCAGCTACTTCATCGACTAAAACGTCCGGAGTGTCGTCGGGTGACGTGGCTGTACTGGAAAGCTGGATGAGCAAGTCTGCGCTTTCCGACTCGGCTCGTTTCGTTCGCTTTCCAATAAACATCTTGCCTGTATGAACGGTTCTTGCCTGCCAGCCACTGCGAACGTAGACCTCCCCTTTTCCAGACCCTGACACCGAAATTCCACCGCTGAGCCGATCACCTAGCTGCGGCTCAGTATTCACTAGGGACAGAAGGCGGCAGCGCAAATCAGAGATGGAGGATTTTGTGGGGCTTGGGGGTTCGACATCTGAATGGAGAGCACCGACATGCAGACCCATGAAACTAGCGCGGGATGTCCCCACTAAAAGTGGTTCATCGTGGTAGAGTTCCTGGCGTTCCAAAATACTCTGGGAGTCAGAATCGTCGTCCATGTCGTCCCATGCTGCCAAAGTGAGGAGGATCTTTTTGATGGAACGGACGACGTTGAAATATATGACGGTTCTCCAGGACATGCGCTCGCTGTCGAGCGAAGCTGGGCTGTACATGAGCTGGAATTGCTTCTGCAATGTCGACTTTCCTGACTCGGCTTGGCCTAAAAGTAATAACTTGGGGAACAGAGTACAATCAGACACGGGGAAAGGACGACCGTATCAATGGCGCGTCACCTTGACATCCTCTCTGGACTTTTTCAGTTTCTCCCGTTCCGCCCTGAGTTCTTCGTCGATTTGCTCGGATATGCGACGGGCCTCCGCCTCCTGCTGCAGACGTAGCCGACGGTCTGTCTCTGACTCTGTTGGAGGGGGACGGATTGCAATGGAGAGGGGGTCGTCCTGGCTGCGGATGGAGGATGTCCGAATCATGATAGTGGTTCGTGGTCAAGTGCGAAGGACGGACGGCTAGCAATCAACACCGCGTCGTATGTTTATTAATACAAATCACGATCGAACCGGTCACGCGTTACGCCGCACTCGATGGTTAGTTCTTCCAATCCGCCATCATCGCGCATATACTCACCGCATCCGCTAGTCTGTGACTATCCATACATCTCATGGCGAACTCAAGGTGTGTTCTACGGAATATATCCGACCCCTGCTCACATGTTGTCCAAGATCGAGGTATTCTGCGAAGCCGTGCCGAAAACCGCAGAAGTGCGCGTAAACCCCACGTTAGTCCATGTGTTCAAAAAACTGATACGAATGCAGAACTTTTTAGCTCTCTGCGCATCTGACTTTTATAGCGGCTGCATATTTCATCGAAACCTCAAGGGGTTCATGATTCAAACGGGTGACCCCTCTGGAACTGGCAAAGGCGGCCAGAGCATTTGGGGCAAACCCTTTGCAGATGAAATTCGATCCACGCTCAAGGTGCGGCGTTTAATTTGCTCCCGCTATATGCCTGGTCTGATGATGTATTGAAATTTGTTAGTTCAACAATCGTGGTATGGTTGCTATGGCGAACTCCGGGCCCGATACAAACAAATCACAGTTTTTCATCACATATGCGAAGCAACCCCATCTTGACAACAAATACACGATATTTGGGAAGGTGATTGACGGGGCCGACTCTACTTTGGACTTGATGGAGCGTGTTCCCGTCAACAATAAAAACAGACCTCTCGCTGAAATCAAACTCACCCATGTAGGTCGCGAGCTGTAGCTATCAAACGATTTTTGAATTTAATTTCTAGGTAACTATTCACTCCAATCCTATTGCCGATGCGCAACTAGCGGGTCGTTAATAGTCTCTTTCGACACATGATCGTTGCCGTGAAATCCATCGGCAAACATCCCATTACATGGTATTGAATTCACCGCTTGATAAGCCCGACGAGCTCTTTTTGTAGTTCTCTTTGTTTTTTTGCCTTGTCTAGATCATCCACGCTGCGGAGATCATACACAATGTCACGCGTCTTCCCAAAGTATACCTATCATAGGGCGAACCTTATCAGCATCCTTCTGTTAGCAGAAAGGGGCATACCTCTTGGAGGAGGTTACGCATTTTGATCTCCATATCCTCGATCATCCTTCCTGTATTGGTGATATGCGACGAAGAGTCCTGCAGGGGCCAGTCCTGCTCCGACTGGACCGTAATGGAATCAGAAGAGCTTGAGTGCAAAAGCTTCAAGGTTTTGTAATTTACCTGCCGCGTCATGCTTCCGCTCAAGTTGACTTCTCCCGATGACTTCGAGCCGTGATCGGACGCTTTCTTCTCCTGAGCGGCGTTTACTTGAGTGTCTTCAGTGCGTCGTGTGACGAGCTGGAGCATAACCGTAGACGTCAGCTTATAGTGAGCTTGCCTCCCACGCTCCGCCGTTTCGAAAACGTGTATAGAATCCCATGATCCGGATGGCCCGTCTGGGTTTGAAGGATCCATCACTGGGAAGACGCTCCATCAGTATCACTGCCCTGTGATCACCGCAGTGAAGCGGAGGCGCAGCACTCCCAATGGAGCTATGCACACCTACCCTTCTTTAGTAGTACTACACCGGCGAATCCACCATCCTCGAGCTCCCAGAGGTAAACAGAAGAGACACCCCCTTCGTAATATCTGTCACGTATGCGGCGAGGGGAGTAAGATTCTGTATGTGAAACACAGACACGGCAGTTAGAACGCGTACAATTCTCTATACGTGTCAAAAGCCTCGTTTGTAGCAATTTCCAGCTTGCGTAGTTTCGGACTTGGAGTGGTTCCGTCTTCCAGTGGAGGGTCGTACTCATTGGACCATGGTGATCTACGTGCGGAACGAGAACGCACATCTGTCAGAGACAGCATTGCGATACCACAAAGCGCACTCACCGATAGCTTTCGCCATCTCTGTTATAATCGCACGCAAGATACTCTCTTCCGGTCGCGCGATCTGACAAGACTTTGAGCGGCTGGTCAACACTACCGAGAAGATCGTCCGCGTAGTCTGGGCAGATCCGGATGAGGGAGCTGATATTCTCTTCTACGCGGGTTGGCGGCAGGCGCCGCATGAGATCGAGCATCGAGTCCACCGGATCAGCCATGATTAATAGAGAAAGTCACAAGTACCAAGTGGGTTCACAAAGCGTAGCGGCGGCGCGTCCTCACAACACTCTCCCAAATCAAGTAATTTAGACTATGCCACTTCGTAGAGGAACTACGCTTCGCTGTGCCAAAGCCCAACTACGCACTTTCGACGCACGTTTCGTCGACGTCTTTCCCCTGCACGCGCCCCGCTTCGCGCTTGAAGTCCTCTACGGCATTCTTCTCATTAGCAAGCGTCATGACGTTGAATTTGTGAAGTTTGTAGTAATCCCTCAGGATGCTCACACCACACACACTCTGAAACCAACCCTTGTCTAGTTCGCTACGCGAAAAAACGGTAGCATGACATACCTTGAAAACCTCCACGAGGACAAATACGTCAGGGTTATCGAGGTCGACCACACAACTTTCAGGCATGCATTTCGCTATTTCCTCGATGATACCCATTCGAGTCAATGTATTGTGGTTTCTCACTCGCAACTCGATTTTGTACTTGACAGCAATTTCCTTGTGAACGAAGAATAGGAGTGCTGTTAGCAAACCCACCTTGTGCACTTGGGGGCCGTCGGCATTTTTCTCGGCCTCGGCGAAAAACGACGCAAATATGCGTCGGCAGAGGGAATGTATCTCTGGAAGATTTGCAACACAAGATCCAGAGATCGGAATAAGCCTGTGCGTGTACCTTGAATGTGTTAAAGGTGTGATGGGATAGACTGGATAATCCCTGTCCGTACTTTGTTCTCGCCGCGCCAGTCCTTTGGACGTTCCGAGCATGTGTAACAATTAATTCGACCGGGTCTATCGGGGGCCTGCAAGAAATAAAGACCACTGGATAGAATCAGTTCTGTATTGGAGTCAACGTTGAATGCTCGTACCGCAAGGCGTATTCGTTTGGCAATTAACTGCAAGAGGAGATAAAAGACACGAGTGGCAGGAAAAATTGGTAGCAACCAACCGAATCGTCTTTCTGTCCGTGGACGCTTGATAGCGGCGAGTTCTTGTGCAACTAGGGATTCGAGATCCACATTGCCCTCGACATCAGAAGCATCATGATGGCAACCCTCAACTTGATCCTTTCCGTCCCCTGGCCACAGTTCAACGGCTAGCTGATTATGATCGGCTTAAGCGATCCAAGGCGATCGCAGGTTTCTCACCGACTCGAACAAGTCGTAAAGTTCACCAACAGTTTGTTTTTCCTTCCCCTTGACACAACTCGCCCAGACGCCAGGACCACCAATAGTCCGTTTCGCCCAGGTAGGGATTGGGCCATCCTGCAGCAGGCGTCAATCAGTATAGCGAGTCATTAGCTATGAATGAACTCGTACTGAGCGATACTTTCGTTTTCGGGACTGTCGAGAGACCTCTGCCATTTTGCTAGACTGAATCGGTTCAAAACGCAGACGGGGGACATTACTGAATATATTCTAAGGTATCTAAGCGAATCATTATACAAGACCGTTCACCAGCGTCTATCCTGCACCGATACACGTAATAAACAACCCAATAAGCTGAAAATATAATGACACAAGTTCCTTCATGCTTGTTAGATGCCGAGGGTGACAGTCTTGATTCAACCGTAGTCCAACAACCTTTCCACCAGTTCTAGGGTCTCTCTTCTCGGGTGCTAATCGTCCTCGTCATCGTCGTCATCGTCGTTGCCTTTCTCCCCGCCAGTCCATTTTCGCTCCCACAGCGGAAGTGGTGCATCTGGCTGAGGATGAAGGAATGGATGATCAACTGGTAAGGCACTGCGGGCTACTTGGAGTCGTTGCATCAAGATTTCTCGCTCTGACAGCAGCTCATGCAAGTAGTCGATGGCTAAAAAACAGATAAGGATGCAATAGAACAGACGTTGTGTGTACGACTCACTTTTTGATAACACGACATTCTCGCTTCTGGGCCCTGCCCGCCCATCTACCCTTTCACCGTCATCGTTCTTTCCCTTCCCCTTCCCTCTTCTCCGACTCTTACTTTTACCCTCTGCGAGCTGTTGTTCGTCTTCTGCTTGGCACGCCTCTCTGAGTGCTGGTACTGTTTCGCACAGTGCATCATATCCCCTGCGGATATTTGCCCTCCGTTTTTGCTCAGATTGGATATGATTTGCCTTTTTCTGAGTCGGCGAGAGCAACGCGATCCTATTCTGAGGCAGGAGCTGCGCCTCATCGGGGAAGCTTTGGGAAGTAGAAGGGCGGTGTCGCTTGTTCGATGGCTTCGCATCGGGTGGAGGAGATCGCTTTGCTGACGCTGGAAGCCTCACGGTCGATGAGGACGACATCAACAGATCGACGGGGGATTGCCTAGACGATGACGACGAAGAACCGTATGAATGGGATAATGGATCCATTAACCCGGCTTCGTCGGCAGGACTGGCCAAGAATCGCTGCTGCCTCGTCGAGTGCAATAGCGAGAGCGGATTTGTCTGCATCTGTTGTTGCCTGGGGGCCGAACTTTCGCGGGAATATGGAACAAGAGGGTACCTCCACTTGTCTGCGTCGAGCGACATGAGATCTTTCGTCGCCTTTGTGAGACCCTCGGTTCCACGAGCTGGTGGCATGTGCTCATGGGAGATCTCGAGCTGCATGTTCCAATCCACGGGGAATGCAGTCGCATCGAGGAAGGATTGAAACGCACGAGACTCTGAAGGAGTCAGCAACGACATTGTATGTGGAGGGGGTGGAGTTCGCTGGGTGTCCCTACAAGTGGAGGAAGGAGGGTGTGATGTCTGATGGCGGTTGCACTGAATCGACGGTCTGTGGGTTTCCGCTTCCCCACATGCGGATTTCCATTTTGGGTTGCCCCACCTTCAACTCCCGTGCTACTGTCGAGTCCGTCGTTGGTCGTACCCTTTGTCCGCCCCATCACAAGACATCGCCACACAGATCGCAGAAACCACTCGAACCATCTCTATTCATTTACTCAGCCGGGAAGACTCGGGACCCCTATTCACCGATGGTCGGATCTTGCAACGAATTAGAGTAAGAAAGAACTAGACTATACGGTGGTTGAAATCTTCGTACCCTGAAACGTAGATGAGCCAAGTTAGGTACCCCGGAGAAAGGGAACGGTGCACCGAAATGAACGCACGTGAACTTGACATTGGAAATGGCT
>JBBPTZ010001124.1:0-11677 GCA_038094315.1 Phylloporus cf. tubipes
GAGCAGGATTATTGGGTTCGATGCATAAGCTCGTCGGTACGATGACCTTGCTGCTGGTCAACTTGTACACTTGTAAATGATCATTGTAAAGTATATTTGTACACACATTGTCATACCCTGGGTTTTGCTTGGCAATCAGTAGGTAAACATGGGAAAAAGGGCTGCTACCCCTATAATTATACACCAACTTTCCCCTCTACATTCATCATGTTTATTGCTCCCCCCAGTGGCACCAAATTCCAACTTGCTTCCTTACTTATGGGGAAGCCATTTGAGGAGCAATCTCCCTCATTGACCATACAAGATTTGATTTATGATCTTCGACTTCAACCTCTTGCTAAAAAATGCATGGCTATTGGCCATGTACCAAGGCACTCCTTTGTTGTCACCAAGGTGACATGCTATCAAGAACAGCCACAGTCTGGCCATCACCATGTCTACACTGTTCTGGAGGTTCAACCACATCCTAGCCAGCCCCAACCTTCCTGGTCTCACACATTCATCAAGATTACTGAAAAGAACAAAGGAAATTCTTTGCTTGCCCATCTTGGGCTGTACTTTTCTGCAAATGGCATAATCACCATCATTGATGGTCCTTCTACCAAAGACAAGATCATCTATTCAGAGCTTAGCTGGCCACCTGAGGAAGCTCCTATCCTTTTTAGAGTCATCAATATTATTATCAAGGTTAATCTTGAACTAGAAGATGCATGGTTTAAGTCATGCCACATCTTTGCTATGGCTATATTGAATGCCATTTATGATATATTCAGTGATGCTCCTGAATCTCAAAAAACTCATCCTTTTATATATCACCCCCATTCTTTCTATGCCAACTATGCAACAATATTGGCCAAGAGAGCATGTCAATTTTATAGAGATATGGGTGAGTTCCTTAAATACATTTTGAGCTGCTATTTATTGGCATGATTTAGGTGAATATGTGGATGGATTTATAGCATGAATAATTGTTGTGTCACCTTCAGAGTTTGGTATATTGTTTACATATTTGCTTCATCTTTGACCTATTCATATTGGTTCTGTTGTGTAAAACAAATGGTGATTGCACAGGGCTTGTCTCATGATCAGCACTCTAATAGTATAATTCACAACCACTAGCAGACTTTCATTATCCTTCTATCTCCAGTTAGGATAATGGTGAGTATTATCAGAGAGGTTAAGAAATGGAACACAGCTATTGAAATTGAAAATTTAGCAGCATTCTATGCACCTCACTCTATTTCACCAATTCACTGTACAACAAGGCTAGCCTTCTGCTCAAATTGACCAATGATGTACTCCAGAACATCAGCAGCAAGATATTCCTACTCAATTTAGTGTCAAGGCAGGTATAGGTACATTCATACTATTCCAAGTGGCAAGTTTTTTTAGGTCTTTTAGAAATCATGCATTTTGGCTAAACTTGGATATAAGATGACATATCATGTTACAGAAAGGATGACCTCAAGTTTTATAATGCAGTAAATGGCATGGATTCAAAGTCTACCAAAGGATATGCAACAGCTGGTGCATGTGGTGTCACAAGATGAAGCAAGATCTAGTAGTGTCAATGACCTCCAAAAAATAACAGGAGCTCTAGCACAAGATATAATCAAGATCATATGTAAACAAAGCTCCAAATCAAGTTATCAAGATATTCAAAAGAAATAGCACATATCAGAGCTGCACCCAAGCTTAGTTTGAATCCAATAATTGTATAGTTGTCATGGGTGCTGATGTGATGGGCCTGCAACAGGCTGGTCATGGTCATCTGTTTGGACATCAGCCATGGTGATAGTTAGTGTTTGAAACTCAAAGAAACTGAATACTTACATGAATCAAGTCGACTGATTGCCCTTGAGATAACCAGTCCTGTTTGGGACCTGCCAAGAGGTATGAATCCACAAAGGAAGGTTTGACGTGTCATAAGCCTTTGTGGGTGACTTTGAGTTTGAGGTGCAGGGCAAGCTTGACAGATAACACCATAGATGGCTGCAGAGAAGGTGTAGCAGCTATGCCAGAGTGTGTATGATGGCATTGCATTACGAACAGCCTGGATGATGCAAAGAATAAGGCTGAGAGTGGGAGGTTGTGATGGCCATAGAAGATCAGAGCTGACAATGACCTGGTTTCGCATTGTATCCCTGGCTGTGATAGTATCCAGGGCAGGAGCAGAAAAACGAACTGCACAAGGGTCCTTTTTACGCGAGATTTCGAGAAACTTTTCATGCCAGGATGGCTGGCACTCCGAGTTTGGATTGGGTTGGATACGAAGTACGATCATTTCATGCTGGAACCCTAATACAGGGTTTGAGCTCTTCATATGGGTTGCTCGCGTGACAACAAATTGGTAGTGGGCATCTCCCCAGACTGAATGTGCCGCTATCCAGTCGTTGAGGCGGAGAGATTTGCCGCTGTCGAAAAGTGCGTTATCCATTGTGTGTCTAGAGAGAGCAGGAAATTGGGAAAAGATTCCGACGAACTGAACGTGTTGTAGATATGGCACCACTGATCCAACCAGCTCGACTTCCTGCAACACTATATTAGTCGTGTCAGTCACCACAACAGCATCCTGGACCAGTGATCCGGGGTGACTCCATACACATTCAAACGAAGCCCATTGACAGGAAACAATGTGACATTCGGCGGGATCTAAACAGGTAAGATGCTCTACTTTGTGCGCATGATGTGGAGTTTGTCAGGTTTGTATACAAAGTTCTCAAGTAGTTCTTTGGGGGGACCTTCTTTATGGCTTCCAGTTGGCTGAAAAAGGAATATAAATCATCCGTACAAAAGAGGAACACACAACACGTACACGCAGTGGTCCCACCCTAGAGTCAGAGTAATGGGACGTCAGTCAAGGAAACACCAGGTGAAATTGATTGTACCTTGCTTCCTCTTTGCTCTTGAACGAGATACGCGTTCCTTGCATGTAATCCGCCCTAGCAGAGAAATCGACGGAGCCGTTCAGGATGTGCACCACAGCCACTCACGAACTGGCCCATCCCATCAGTGGGTTCTCCCAACGACCGGCGCCCTGAAGTATATCCCAGTCGATGCGCCAACGCTCCGATTTTCCGGAACCGCTTTGCATGGTGTTGCGCGTAGGCTGGTAGATGCGCACCACGCGATGACGAAGCTCCGCTGCAAGCATGAGTAACGACGACAGCGGAGACGCATATCTGGTGCACCACTCACGACGTCGGCAGTCAACCTAGTTCATGCTGTGTGCAGTGTTATTTGAAGTATATTAATGTCAAAAAGTCCACAAGTACATGAGCACTGGTGAAAACATTCTCGCTCACAAACAGAACACCAACTCCTATAAGTCATACACCTACGATTGCTTTAAATGCTTCATAGCACTTCAGAATTTCGTGCCTGTTATCCAGGGGCTTCATTCCCTCACTGCGGCGGCGAGCAGGACGAGGGACAGATGGATAACAATAGGTCACATGAGTTTCTTCGGAGGGATAGGTCCCATGACGAATGTGAGTTGCCAGGGCCTGCGTGACGGGAACTTTGAAGAAGATGGGCATCGTGCCGATCATGACAATGCCGGGAATGACCTGAAAAAAATGAGCTCAGAGACACGAGGGAGCCCACAAGTGACGGGCCTTCCCCCCAAACGGGGGTAGTCCTACAACTTCTCTGTTGGAATTATTCTCGTTGAAGGCCGCAACTGCCCCTGCTACAAGCTGAGCTCGTGCGTGCGTGGGATCGACATTCTCCAATCTCTTGTCCTCCTGGACAACAAGAAGAATATCGTTTTGAGCACGATCAACAATACAAACATCGGTTTTTGCGCATCTTATTTCGCCGCAAACAAAGAGAGGAAAGTCCACACGAGTACGCGCCACTCGCCCTCGACGCGCGTAACCTAAAACCCTGAAAAGCGCGACGGCAAAATCATCCACAGCGGTTTCGCCTCTGTCAGGGATCATTGCGAGATCAAGTAGGGTGATCAGTTCTGCGTGGACGTCATGTTGGATACCGTCGGCATCAGCAGTGTGTAGCAGTTCTTGACCGACGGTGGGCTGTGGCAGCTCCTGTGGCGTGAAAAATCGTTGGAGTGCTTCCAAGTGTATCAAGTGCATCATACCGGCAAACCGAAAAACAAAAGGGGTTGTTGCTGGTTGAGGCTGATATGATAAGATTCGAGGTCGTTGAGCGTCCAATCGCTGCCAGGTTTGGCGGAACGAATGAGGTTAGCCATGAAGATGCAAGACGTTGAAGGATTGAACCACTGGTCATTAGCAAACGCGAGACAGCACAGCCACTACTATAGCATTTCGACACCAACCCACCCGTCGAACAAATGTCTCTCCTTCGTACTTGCCGCACACTACCATTAATCACAAATGGGTTGGCATCTGCCCGTCCTCTGACTACCGATATACCCGCCAAGACCCCAGTCGCAGCCGAAAACCCGAAACCGGAGAGCACACAGATTGCAGAACCCGTCCATGGCGAGATTTTCACCGCGGACGTCGTGAGCGGTGCACCAGGTATGCGTCTCCGTTGTCGTCATTACCATGTAACATTCATTTCATGCTTGTAGCGGAGCTTCGTCATCGCGCGGTGCGCATCTACCAGCCTACGCGCAACACCATGCAAAGCGGTTCCGGAAAATCAGAGCGTTGGCGCATCGACTGGGACATACTTCAGGGCGCCGGTCGCTGGGAGAACCCACTGATGGGCTGGGCTAGTTCGTGAGTGGCTGTGGTGCACATCCCGAACAGCTCCGTCAATTCTCTGATAGGGCGGATTACATGCAAGGAACGCGTATCTCGTTCAAGAGCAAAGAGGATGCTATTCATTTCGCTGAGAAGCAAGGTATGATTGATTTCACCTGGTGTTTCCTTGACTGACGTCCCATTACTCTGACTCTAGGGTGGGACTACTACGTGTACGTGTTGTGTATTCCTCTCTTGTACGGATGATTTATCATTCTTTTTCAGCCAACCGGAAGCCATAAAGAGGGTCCCCCCAAAGAACTACTCGGAGAACTTTGTATACAGGCCTAACAAACTCCGCATCATGCGCACAAAGTAGAATCTCCTACCTGTTTAGATCCTGCCGAATTTTACATCGTTTCCTATCGATGCGCGTGTAGTTTGGAGCTACCCCGCATCACCAGGCCAGGATGCTACTGTGGCGACTGGCATGACTGATATAACGGTGCAGGAAGCCGACCTGGTTGTGTTTACTTGAACGGATTCCGAGGAACCATCGCATTCTCCGGGTTTCCCTCGGACTGTTAGTGCTCAACGTGTGGGCTCACTCATTGGCAGTATACGCCCAACTCGTTTCCATATTGGTTCTCGTCGGAATCGACACCACGCTGGATAGCACAAGGTCCGAAAGCACCCACCTCCTTGTATGGGGCACCCGCGTGCGTGTCTCGTTGATGGCACCCAAATGGCAGCTAGGTGCGCATGATGAGCCGACACGTGAACACGATCCGCATGCTTACCGTGATGCGATGATCGATGGACCGCGCGCGATAGTCCGAGGAAGCTTGTCCACGAGACATGTTGACCCTCGGAAGGCTTGGCGAATCTCGAGACTTCCAACCACAGACTGCGCGCGACGGTAGAAATAGTACAACGTGGCGATGCAAGTTCCAACAGTTTAGCGCGTTGCACGACAAAAATGGAACCCAAGTTCCGGTCCTCCAAGCTTTCGGCCCTGAACTGCTATTTATGTGCAGTAGATCGTTCCAATGTAGATCCCCTGGTAGGGGCCCGAGTGGTCGAGAATATTCCCCTCAAAAATGTTGGGTACTGTCGAGATGGTGCACTGTGGGTCTTGTGCGTCGTCATCGCCTGGGATAAACTTTCAGGGAGGGGGTGGATAAATCAAGGAACAGGCGTATGCACCTGGACACTCGACTGCATCGTTGGGTTGAATGATATGAACCTCGCCCACGACATGTGAGAAACCCAAGAAACGGCCAGGGAGGATGGGAACGATATCCTTTTCGTTATTAACCCGCCGGAAGTCGGAAATCTGCAGAGGGCGGAATCTGAGCTGAAGTGGGATGGGAATGATGAAATACGAACGGTTTCATCAAAGAGAGCGGCCCATGCGGCGTTGCCAACGCGCGGAGTGCCATAGGTGACGCCTTTGATGGCAATGTTTGGCGGCAGATTGAGAGCCATGAACATGCAGTCGAGTTCGGCGAGGGCTCCACCGAGTGAGTGACCAACCTAATCGAAGTGAATACGGGGTGTATGGGAAAGGGACGTGGATACCAAGGTGACAGACGTTGCGCCATAGAGGTAAATGAGGGACTTGACTTGGTCGAGAATGATTGGGGCCGTCTTGGCATGTTCATCTGCGAAACCACTGTGTACCTGGACATTGCTGTCTACACCAGGAAAGAGAACAGGATCGAGGTATCCCATGATGATGTCGACATCGGTGAGGTCGGAGACACTAAGGGAGGGTAAACAAATGAAATGGAGAGAAGAACAAACAATTACAGTTGGAAGGGGTCAGTGCCTTGGTGGGCCACGACAACAGAGTTGGAGGATGGCCAGTAGCCGACGTAATCTGTGGGAAGGGTGAGACGGGGAGAAAGAAGAGAAAACGAATTACAATATTGGACATCGTTACCATCGCCGCCAGCAAGAGAGACCTGGAAGTCGGGGACACCCTGACAAGCCTCTGGAATGGAGTGAGATCGTATTTCCTAAAGACGAACGACCTACGACCGCAGGCCCAGCCGTGGACGATGGAAGGGGGGCAGTAGGCAGCCCTTGCGAACTGGGTATAAGGGGTGAGTTCGGAGAGCTGACCAGGGCTGACCAAGCTGGGAGCAGCGGTGACTCCGAGAGCAGAGAGGAGGGCAAGTTGTAGCATGGGTGGGAGATACCAGGCTGAGATATCTAGTATGGTAGTAACTTGGCGATCAGGGGGTTACCAGAAGGGGATGGCACACCTACTCATGAACTCGACCGACCGCGTCCTTGCAATCGGTGTCAATGTCTGGCTGGGAATGTGATCAGAATCAAACAGACGACAACATCCGTCCCTTGGAGGTGGGCCATGTCTGACTTACCGCCAGTGCCTGCGTCTGGTGATGGTGGTGGTAGCAAGAAAACGCGTCGAGTCAAACCCCGCATCGACCTCGCACCAGACCAGCCACTCACAACGCAGGGAAAACCGCGCGCACGCGTATATGTCGCTTGTCTCCAGTGGTGAGTCCTTTTCTCCTCCTTCTCCTCCTCCTTACCCCCGTCCTAGTCGCATACGCAAAATACGCTGCGATGGCGCCAAGCCAGCTTGTCACAACTGCACGCGTCGCGCGAAACCGACCGACACTTGCGCGTATGACCCCACCCCAAAACGCAGAGGTCCTGACAAGACTCCCGGTGCTCGCCAGCGCACTACACACGACCCTCTTCAGGAGAGTGGTGCAGATGCAGTCGCGCCCCGCCGTCGCCGTCGAAAGAGACACGACTCCCCTCTACATCCCGAATTCCGTCCACCTGCCTCCCCCCTCCCTCCGCTCATACAGCCTTCTCTTGTTCTCGACCCGCAATTGGCCGATATGCTCTCGTTTCATCCCACTCCCGCTGTCTTCACACCAGGTTCTTCCCTCACTGCCTCTGCTTCTGATCCACTCCCACATGGCACTTTATGCCGCATGACGACCAGTCAGGTATTAACTTGATCACTTAACCGTCGTTGACGTTCTCATGTCAATTGTGGCCAAAGGGTCTTCTCGACTTTACTTCCCATTCAACCCCCTACACCCCGCTCACCATCGCATCCACCTCTCGTACATTCACCTCCTCGTACCACGATCACGATAATACCAGCGCACCTCAGGATTCTCCAGACATCATCTCTGAGCCCTCCCTTGACTTTGCTCGTCAGACTTGGTGGGATTCCCTCCTTGCCATGTACTCTTCATTCTTCCCGTCTACGTCTATACCCGTCTCTCATCGTCAACAAGCAGCAAACCAGATCACTCGTGATTTACGCTTTTTTTTGCGTTCCTCAAATTATTGGTTTTCTTTCATCAACGTCCCTTGCTTTCTATCTATTTATTTCGATCCAGAGAGGCGTGCTCGCATGCAACCTAGTCTCTTGCCTGCCGCCCTCGCAATCGCTACCTTCTTTCAGTCCTCCGAGGCTGGTTTTGGTAAACAAGGTCGTCGGAGGGCCATGCGTCTCCGCGACATCGCTCAAGGTGCCCTCGAGGCCAGCTTCAATGCTCGTTGGATTGACGAAGAACTCGCACAGGCATCTTATGTGAGAACACACCGTTACTTTGTCGTTTATCTGACCGTCGTAAAGTTGCTCGCTTTTTTCGAGATTTGTGCACATCCTCATCACGCCAGCGACCGATGCTCATCTGGTCTGGTCATGTTAGATACCATCATTAGAGCGCTTTCTCTGACCTTTATCGATATCGACGATCCGGCTTCTACTCAATTTTCTCCGCGTTCCGTCCCCTCAGTCAGATCTTCATCGCAATCTGGGTCAACTAGATCATTAGTACCTGGCACTGAAAACACACCCTCGCAGAAAAGCTGCTCTTGTGCTTCACGATCACTTGGACAACGTTGGTCGGCCTCTCATGAGTATACCCCCCTCTGGCTATCTTCACCCGGCTGGGATAGTTCTTGGTCGGAAGCCGAGATCAGGAAGGAAACGTGCCGGAGGCTCTGTTGGAGCGCCCTGGTACTTACAGCGGGCCACACAACGTATGTGACATCTGTGAACCGAAGACCGACTGAGCTCTTCATCCTGGAACCCGCCAATGTATGCGCGCCTCTTGTGTATGGTCTTGCTGACTGAATGGCATCTAGTTCGCGCTGCTTTTTCCCGGTGAGGCGATATCTACCCCTGACGGTCACTCTGGGAAAGACACTGTCTGGTCACTCAATTACCGGTCCATGCTGCTCTGGCACAGCTGTCTGAAAATGCGTCACGACCCTACCGTATCGGAAGCGGAGATGGTACGTTTTGGGCTGGTCGCGTGGCACGAAGCAGACATGCTTGAAGACGCGCTCAATGCACACGGATGCGACCTCGAGAGATCGTTCCTATTCCAGGGACGTGAGTACTTGTTCAAGTAAGCAAGGTTCTCCATTGTGGCGAATTGGGTTAATTATCGCGTAGTGTACGGACGACTGTGACGCATGATTTTCTACCTGCTGCTCGGTAGGCGTCTCCTCGTTTGAGTAGCCGACGCTTAACCTGCACTCAGTGAGGTCAATGAACGTTTCCAGAAAAAAGCAAAGGAATGGCGTATGTCGATCTTTTGCACGATGCACACAATTGCTACTTACGTGTCCGTTTCAAGTTACCCACCAGGCCATCCTCTCCCAGCGCGTTGTCCAGTCGCTGGGATCCGTGACGGGTCATGCATCCCTATCGTTGCTCCACCGACCGTTCTTTGTATTTTGGTTCATGGGCCAGATTAGCAGGTAGTGTGATTTTTGAAAGCTATGCTTCACGTCACTGATCTGCAATCACCGGAACAGGGCATTGTCTCTTTGGGAGCGCGACGGTTCATTGACCCTTGCCCTCGACGTGGGCACCGCTCTTTTCAAGCCAATCGACTACCTGAGTGCCTTGTGGCCCTGTCCCGGTAGGTCGTGTGTCCGGTATTTGGATGGGCGTGGGCGTTGATGCCGTAACAAGCGCAAAGACACCGGTCGCAGGGAATTCGCGATCGACTTGCTGCTGCTTGCAGAAAAGCTGGTCGACCGCTGCCACCACCGAGTCCTCTGGAAATTCTAGATTCGAACTGACATGTAGTACAAACTTTGTGTAATTGTAGTGTTTCGTGCCGTTGCCGATATTTCCGAAAAAGGAATGATGTGGCTGCCATTATATTCACGACGTACTTAAGCCTGAAATGCGCGTCGTCTGCTACTTGCATTGACGTGACAAGTGTCTCGACGATCCATGGAAGACGTCTTCCCTCCTCATTCTCAACCAAACATGTCCCCTCTTCTCGCTTCGAGCGACCATCCCTCGACCTCCTTGAAGCGACCGCCTTCGCCCTCCTTACAGAGTGCCGATGACCAGATCACCAGGAAGAGGTTCAAGGAAGACCCCCCTGAAAACGTGGTGCATTCGCCGATGGCATCCACGTCTAAATACAACACCCTGGTCGAGGATCTCGCTCAGGAACTCCAGTGCGGTTGCTGCGCTGAACTCGCTTACCGACCGGTCGTCGTCTCGCCGTGCCAACATTTCTTTTGCGGAAGGTACTGTGGTTGGTTCTTTCTGGAGCGTTCGTAGGGTGCTAACTGGCTTGTAGCTGTTGCGTGCTTTGGATCAAGGTAAGCTTGTTCCTCGGCTGCAGACGTGCCACGAAGCGGTTCGGACAATCTCACCCGGCTGCTTTGGTCGCATCGAACGCGTTCTTGAACTCCTTTTTGCGGTTCTGGGGTGGTGGAACGGACGCTAATGAGGTTCGTCTGTAGAACGGTGGCACAAACTGTCCCGCGTGTAGGGGTGTCTCGAATTTCGTCATGCCATCTCGCCCACTTCAGACCATCGTCGACATTCTACTACGCGCTGAACCCTCGAGGACACGGGCAGAGCGAGAACGAACCCAAGCAGACGAAATCTATAAAGCTGGCTCGTCGATGAGGGTGCGCGTCGCGATTCGCTTGTCCATCTCGTCTCGTCTGACGCACGCTGCCAGATCCCAACGCCTCGAGAGGCATCCCCGGAACCAAATCTGAACCAAAACTCGGATTATGCTCGTCCCTGTCCGCATTGTGGACCAGATAACCAGTATGGGTGGAGATGTCCTCAACCGATTGTCGACTTTTCGGTCGACCCTGAACAGGCCTGGCATCTCGACGACGGCGCACCCCCGGGACATGCATATTGCGGTAACTGGTATGTAGAAATGGCGTTGCTTGATCCTCTCGCATAGACTCATGGCTGTTCCAGCGAGATGTTGCTTGCCCTCGGAGCCCCTGTCACGACGAAATGCGACTTTTGCCAGGTGTCGTTTTGTGGGATCAACGTCCAGGGTAGATGCACCGCGTCGACTGTAGCTGGCCAACATCCTCACAACATGAGCGACATTGGTGACCTCATTCAATCCTCCGAAGTCTACGAGTGCTTTGAAAACAACACGATCGAGGTTGAAATCATGCTGGATTACTTGACGAATAGACAAATCACACCAAGACAAATTTATCGGGACGTGCGTGCGCGCCACTCGCACGTTTCCGATTCCGAGACATTGACAGTTTTTGTTTTGTAGATCGTGCAACACCTGCAGTCCCAGTCCAACGGGTTCCGGCCTCTGATCGAATCGGACCTTTTTGTAGACATGCATAGCGTCGTCGCCGGGATCGACGACAACCCCAACGCGCCGAGAAGTCGCATCTGTCGGCCCTGTGCGACCGAAGTGCTTCTCTGGGGGTTGAAGGAATGGTGGATCCGCGAACGTCAAAAGGGCCACTTGGACGTGACCATTGCGAACCGACCGGACTGCGAACAAGGTGGATCGTGCGGTCAACAAAAGGATCTCGGTACGTTGCGCTACTCGGGTTCGAGTGACGGGGTCGCGTGGCGTGTATTGACGTTTTTTTTGGGCCCCAGCGCATGCCAAGGAATGTGAGTTGGGCGTTTTTCTCTTCTTTGCTGTCGCGTGTCCCCGTTGGCATTGACGTGCGCATTTTGTTTG
>JBBPTZ010001125.1:0-11673 GCA_038094315.1 Phylloporus cf. tubipes
CCAGTATATAAAGGCCAAGGACAAGCACTAGGATTTTCCCTAGTCTTGTTCTCTTGGAGTTTCCTAGCCAATCCTAGAGAGATTCCGCTGTCCATCCAAGGCCTCTTACTTGATTCTAAGGGTAAGCGGTTGGTCTTGAGGGGCTAGTCGTTTCAATATGTATATTCTTTTCACCAACTGCTCCTCACTTCTCCACACTATCCATGACTCCCCCACCTCTGGTCATGCCAGATACTTTTGCACCAAATCTCTAGTCAAATGTGACTTTTGATGGCCTGGTCTCACCATCTTTGTCAACTTTTTTGTCACTGGTTGTACTACTTGTCAGTCATCTAAGGTCAATACTTATTCCACAATATCTCCATTATCACCCATTGTCTTCACCACCACTTTGCCATTCAAACAGTTATCTATGGACTTAATCACTAATCTCCCACCTGCCACAGGACATGATTCCTTGCTGGTCATGGTGTGGCAGTGAGGGAGATAGGCTGGTGGTGGCAGGGGTCTCAGTGTGGTGGTTGGGGTCGGGCCATCAGTAGAGGTAGTCATTGGTTGTGATAGTTGGTCCTTAGTCCTGCCCACCATCCAGGCTGTCCTGCGTGCTCTCCAGGGAGGTCACCCTTAGTCCAGTACCCATCCAATGGTCAACCATGGCCTTTCAAAGAGGGTAATTTTATGCCCTTGTTCCAAAACCATTGGCATACAGGGCATTGCATCACTCTTTTTTCACCACATCTTCAAGTAATTTAGCCTTCATGACTCCATTATCTCAGATTGTGGCCCCCAGTTCACCTCTGCCTTTGCCAAGGAGCTTGCCTGCATGCTACAATATAATATCTGCCTATCCACTGCCTATCATTTGCAATTGGATGGACAAATTGAGTGAACCAATCAGGAGATCAAAATATATTTATGGATCTTCTGCAGCAATAATTCCACATCTTGGCTGGATCTCCTTACCACAGCTGAATTCCATCATAACTCCATGCCCCATAGCTCCACCAAGGTTTACTCATTCTTTCTACTCCTCAGCTATGAACCACAGTTCTATTCCTTGCTTGAAAAGACTTTCCTCCCAGCCCTCAAGAAACACTTATTCCTTCTAGATAAGGCTTGAGACAAAGCCCTTGCCATATATTACACTTGATTCAGGTAGAGGCAAACACAGTTTTGGATAGTGAGATGATGTCAACTAAAGCATAGGCTTGACAGAACATGGAGTATCCTAAAGACATAGGTCTGACTAGGTTGGAGATGAAGGTTACTGATAACTAGGAAGTGGTCAAGGAGTGAGCTAGGTGAACAACAAAACAGATTCAAAGTAGGCAAATTACTTGGTGTATTGCCAAGAAGAACTAGCTTAAGGTACATGTGTATGTGCATCTGGTATTTAAGAGGAAGGAGAAAGCACACAGACCAAGGACATAAAGGGGAAACTATTGTCAAGATAGAAAAAGAATGCTGTGGAACCATGTTGAAGAAAGATAACTAAAGTGTGAGAGAAATGTTACTGGTGGAGGGAGTTATGATGACAAGCAAATAATGAGTAATTGGCTGATGGGGATGGGGAGTGAGTCATCATATGAAAAAGAAAATAGTGTTTGTGAGAATGGAGAAAAAGGGGCAAATTATAACATTACCCCCCTACTAAGTCTAAAATAGCCATGAGGATTCTTCAAAAATCATTGAGGTCCTGTCCACCAGGAGAGCTGCACATGTTAGCACATGCTTCTACATCATGAAAATCATGGTAGCTGCTATAGTTTGAAATGGAATTGGTGGTGTCATGTCAATGTTTTCCACAAGTTGAGGTGTGAACAGGGGGGTGGGAGGTTGCTGACCTAACAGCTTACAGGTTTTGGCAGAGGTCAATCTGCATTCAGGGTGGAGGATAAAGAGGGTGATGGTGGCTCCTACATCAGAAGGCTTGGAGTCGATAGAAAAGGTAGAGCTGAGGGACATATGGCAAGAGTAATGATTGGACAAGGATGAAGAGGATGACTGGGAAGGTTGTTGGTTTTGTCATTGATGGAGGGGGCAATGACTTTGGATGTGACCTGGAGCCCAGGCAACACAATGGGGGCATTGGTAAAGATGACAATCCTTCTGAAGGTGGCTTAGGCAATGACATATGAAGCAGGTATCTGCAAAATGGATATGGGACTGAGGGAGGACAGGATTGTTTTGTGTGTACATGAGTATGGGGAGCTCCAGATTAGGGTGGGGGTCAACTGCTTCTAGAGCAGTGAGTTCCATTGTGTTCACGGATTCTGACAATATGGATGAAATAGTAGGGTACAGGATGTGGAGACATTTGAGATGGACAGGAAGAGGGATACCTAGGGGAGGGGGAATATTGAAAACAGAGGCAGCTTTGATTTGGAGGACTTGGTCAATGTCCCTGCATAGATCTGTCATGGAGAGTTGGTTAAGGGCAGTAATAAAATGGTTTTTGAGCATAGTGAGGTTGGAGTGGGCTACTGAAACAGCCAAGGCCAGGTTGTGGGTGGGGGATTCCTTGCTGATGGATAAGGCATAGGCAAGGAATGATTCTAGCATGAGGATATGGCCATACATCCTAGTCAGGTGGTCAAGGGGGGAGTTGGTGTCAAGGATGTGATCAATGTGGATAATGTAGCCAGGGTCAGAGAGCATGAGAGAGAGGAGGACATCATTGTCTTCAGATACATCTGTGATGCAGCAGCCAAAAACAGGGATGGTGATGTTGGCAAGGTCAGCAGGAGATGAGTAGGTGGGGGGAGTGGACATAGTGGTTTACTTGTGTGTATTTAGGGGAGAAGGCAGAATAATGGGACTTTTTATAGATGGCAAGGATTTCAAGGGCTAATTGGAGTTCTGTTTCTGGAAGCCATAAGTTTTCTTTTGCAGAGCATTCTTTCAAGTGGATCAGATAGTGGCATGCTGATGAATGGCCATGATGTTGTATGATGCATTCTATTTTGAAGTGTTCTTTGCCTTCTATTAATTCCAGAGGTGGTTGGGGAAAGCTCTGGCTGTGTACAGGGTTTTTGTGATAGGGCAATAGAAGAGAAGTGTGAAACATGTTGTGGATCTTCCATGTTTGTGGAAATCAAAGTTGATAGGTGATAGGGGATAGAACAGCAGTGATTGTAAAGGGTTCTTTACGTTTGGAAGTGAATTTGGGGTTTATAACAGACTGTTTGAGGTTTTTGGCCTTGAGCTAGACTTTGTCTTCTTTGGTGAAAGGGGTAAAGCTTCAGAAATTCTATGCTTTCATGGTTTGTTGAGCCAGCTCATGGGCAGCCAGTGCTTTATTGTGTGCAGTAGCGAGGGTGCAGAGGTGATCTTTGATTGCAAGGAGGTTGGTTTCTGTGATAATCATGGATAAAGAGTGGGGTTCATATCCCATCATAAGATAGAAAGGGGAGTTACCAGTGACAGAGTGAGGGTGGTAATTATGGGTAAATTCAGCTAAGGGAATGAATTGCATCCACAAGGAGGGGTTGGTATTATGGTAGGCCCAGGAAAGGACTAATGTAGTCTTGTGAGATCTAAGGGTGAGGGGGTGAAGGGCAAAGAAGTCCTAGAAATCTCCTAGTGATGAGTATCTGTTGCAATATGCAGGGAGACAAGATGATCTTGAGGGCATCAAGGTATTATGGGACAAAGGGGGTGTTGCACAATGACAACAGTCACAGCAACATAGAAGCCACTCAGTACTAGGCTTAAGACTAGATCACAACTAGGCCTTAGTGCAACTAAGGATCAAGGACAAAGGGGCTTGGATTTTGAAACAACCCAACAACAACTAGTGCTGCTATAGGCTGCTCAGTGAAGTCAAAGGGGAGTATGAAGTCTGGCTCTCTGTTGAAGGGGGAAAACCAAGAGGACAAACTGAGGTCCCTTGGTTGGCTCTGGGTCTTTATATACTACCTAGGGGTATGTACATGTTTGTACTGAATCTACTGATATGTATTTATATATGTTCATAACATGTGGCTACTGCATGTATCACCATGAGGAGAACAGCCTTAGAGCTGTGTGGAATGGAAGCATAAACATGAGGTGTTTCATGTGCATCAGAAGAGAAGCACGGCATAAGGACAACACATGGATCTGAAACGTGAAAAGCATAAAAGCATAGAAGCATACCATAAGGATGTGGCATGTATCAAAAGAAGGCATGAGGCATGAAAGATCAGAAGCACATAAATGATAAGGTGCTGCCTCATGTCATGGATAAGAGATAAGGGCTGTGTCTAGGCACAGGGTAGAAGATAAGAGATAAGGCATCAGGGGTGACTGTGACAAGAGTGAAAGTGAAGCATCACATGTCTGTGGGTTGTTAGATAAGATAAGATAAGAGAGTGAAAAATTATGCTAAGTCTGTTGGGGATGCATCTGTAATAGATTTCAAGTGGTAGTACAAGAAAGACAAGTATAAGAAGCTATTGTACAGGAAAGGCAGGCTTATATACTAAGTGGAAATGGAGATTAGATAAGTGGGAAAGGAAGGTCATGGAACATCAGGAAACATTCATGGCAAAGTGTCAATAATAAGAGATAATGGTTAGTGAATGAAAAGAAGCTAGTTGGCATGCAAATGGCTATTGGAAGATAGGGAAGATGGATATTGTAGTAATTGGCTGAAAGGAATGAGTGTCCAACATGTTGCTGGGATGGGCTAGGTAGTACATGGAAAGAACAATCATAGAGGAAAAGAATGAATTGTAACAGTTGGCACCACAAAAGATCTGAAGGTAGGTTTCAATCTCTTGATTTACACATTTAGTTTCTCTGTCAGTTTGCAGGTGATATGCAGTGGAGAGGGTGAGTTTGTAGCCCAGTATCCTGCTGAGCTCTTTGGTGAAGGTGGAGGCAAATTAGAGGCCTCAGTCAGAGACAATTTTATTATAGGGGCCAAAGCAGGAGTAGACTTTGACAAGGAAAAGAGCAGTGACACCCAAGGTATCAATGGTTTTCTTTATAGGGCATAGAATTACCCCCTTTGTAAGCCCATGATCAACCATGACCAAAAGGGTATCAAAGCCATTAGAGAGGGGGAGGTTAGTAATAAGGTCATATGAGATCTGTTGGAATGGGCAGGTTGCAAAGGAAGAAATAGGAAATAGTGGGAAGTGTGTGGAGTGTGTGTTGGTCTTGTTTTGCTGGCAAATTGCACAGCCTTCAATATATTTTTGGACAAAAGTGGCAAGTCCAGGCCACCAAAATTCACTGGCAACAAGTTGCCAGGTCTTGAGATATCCAGGGTGTCCAGCCATCATATGATTATGGTGTTGCTGGACAACAGAGCAGTGGAGGTCAGAGGAATCTGGGATATAAACTCAGCCTTGATAGGTCAGGATACTGGCATTGAATTGCCAGTCTGAGAGGTGGGAGCAGAACTTACATAGCAGAGACCTCTCTGGAAAGGGAGTGAAGGGGTTGAAGGATAAGGGGGTCAGACTCAGAGAATTGAGCAATTTTAGCAACAAGCTTAGTGTTGATAAGATTTACAAAGAGTTCTGGAGATAGGAGGGTGATGTCTTCATTATCAGTGTTGGTGGTGGGGAAGTGATCAGGATGACAGGAGAGGGCATCAGGGGCACCCAATTGGTTGCTGGGTATGTGAGTGAACTTGAGGTTGAACTCAGAGAGGTCTAGAAGCCATTGGGCTTGGCATCAATTGAGTTTCTGAGGTTGGCAGAAGTACATGAGATTTTGGTGGTCTGTGAATACTTGTACCACTATAACTGATCTGAGGAGATAGTGTCACCAAGTGGCAAGGATGCACATAATGGCCAGAAATTCTCTGTCATAGATGTCATAGTTCCACTTGGCAGATCTGAACATTTGTGAGATGTAGGCACAAGGGTGCCATTCACTATTAGAGTTGTGTTGGAGGAGTATGCCTTCCAAGGCATGCTTAGAAGTGTTTGTGGTAATGGCAAAGGGTTGAAAGAGGTCAGGCATGTGAAGGACAGGTTCTGAGATAAAGCATCATTTGAGCTAATCAAATGCATCCTGGCAAGGGGTGGACCAGGCCCAGGGCTGGTTCTTCTTTGTAAGGTCTAGAAGGGGGTGAGTGATATCAAAGTAATGAGGGACAAAGTGGCAGTAGAAGTTCATGATGTTACGATTCATTCTTTTCCTTTACACTTGTTCTTTTCTTGTACTACTCAGCCCACCCCAGTGACATATTGGATGCTCATTTCCTTCAGCCATTTACTACTATACCCATCTCCTGTTAAACTTGGGTCCTCCTGGGGGAAAGTCCAGAGTATCAGAGTATTGAAGATATTGAGGGGGTATGGAGTGGAGTGGAGGAGGGATGAGGACTCTTGGCACAGGACATATGTGTCATGCTCTTGTACTCATGGTCCTCAGAGTCAGAGGTCAGAGAAGAGTCTTAAAAACTCAAGTAGGAGAGGATCAAGAGGAAGTTAAGTTGATATTCAAACTGAGTAGCTACAGTGTGAATTACAGAGTTTATATATGACCAGAGTTACACCAGATTCATAAGTCAGAATGGAGGGTTGCTGGAGTATTACAAATATTGGTAAGACAGAACAAGGGAATAAATAAGACAGGAATATACTGTAAACACTAGAATACTGGAGCTGTGCAAAGCACAGGTTTATTGGAGGAGAATAGAAGCAAAACTAGTACAAATGGAGTAAGTGAGAACAAGGATGTACAAAAGGGAAATGGAAGTGGTCTGAGGGTCAGGTGACCCAAGGATAGGGGAATAACACCAAAGTTGGTCTGGAGTTGAGGAGTGAAAGATGGAGTTAAACTTGTAAAAAGTGGCATATAACATCTCCCTATCTTCCAATAACCATTTGCATACTAACCAGCTTCTTTCCATTTTCTACCCTTATCTTTTATCATAGACACTTTGTCATGAACATTCCACAATGTTCCATGATCTTCCTTTTCTCACTTTCCTAATTTTTGTTTCTTACTGGTATATAAACCCACTCTCCATATACATTAGCTTCCCATGCTTGTCTTTCTTGTACTTCCACCTGAATTCAAGCACCCTTTGTCCTTATCCCTTAGCCATGCTAAGGCCTTGCCCTCTCTAAGTCTTAGGCCACCTTCTGATTGACCTCTGTATTGCTTCAACCATTGTTGTTGCACAGCACCACTCTGTAGATGGACATGGGTAAATCCAGGAGTATTCTAGGGTCAATCTGCATCCATACCCATCTAATACCTGTACCTGTCAACCCATGGGTACCTCTGGTGGGTACATGGATATGTACCTGTTACAGGTTGACCTAGGAATGAGGGTATGAAGTGGGCACAGCAACATCATGGCAGTTGCACTATTGTAACCACCATGATGTTGATGTGATCACCTTGTGTTGCACATCATTGATATGGTGGTCATAGCAACCTTGTCACTGTCGCTGCTGCATCATTGTCCTTGGTATGATGGTGCTTGGTGCTTGCCACTGCTGCTGTGTTGTCATCACATGGTGGTGGGGGTGATGGGGACATGCTGCTGGACAACACAGTGGTGGTGGTGGCGGTATGATTACTTGTTATCATGTTGTTATCACTATGACATGGTGGGGATAATAGGGATGTGCTGTCATCGTTGATAACATGGTGATGGTGGCAGTGTGGTTGCTGCTGTTGCTGCCATGTCCTTACTGATGACATGGGAATATAGTTGATGATACAGTGGTCAGGCTGGCAATGATGGGGTCAGTGCAGATGCATCATCATTGATGACACAGGACATTAGTGTTTGAAAGTCTGGTTTGGTTTGGTCTTTTTGCCTTTTTTGGCAGGACTGAACCAAGACTGGTTCTTGCTCTATCCAAATTGACCCCATGACCCAACCAAACTGTCTAGAACCAGTTATCATCAGTTGCATGAATGGTTGCAACTGGTCTCTGGAATCTTACACCATCAGACTTGTGTAGGACATCCCATAGACCTCATATAAAGTTAGAAATTGAAAATTTTCTTGTTTGTTTCCATCAAGTCCAAGTTTGACCCCTCAACATGTCAGATCCAGTTCATAGGTCCAGCCATCAATGAATAGCTACACAGAAGGCTCAAAATCTACGTGAAACCAAAACACCTAAGTCCAATAACCTCTTGTATCCATCTCAACACAAGCCAAAAGGGAAGCCTGCTACTGGCAACAAGTCAGCTGCCAGTGAAAACAGTGACAGCAGTAAAGAGAAATGTATCAATGTGGATCACCATCCATAGAAAAGGAAGTGGGCCCACCAAGAAAGTTCAAGCTTGTCTAAGGAGTCTGTGGATGAGGAGGTAAGGGTCATAGAGCGGGCAGGTACTGAAGCAGAGGAGGTGGTGGCAGTGAAGAACACAAGTTGGGACAAGGCAGATGACACTAATATTGATGATGGCACAACTAATTGAAGGGTGGTGACTGATAGTGATTCAGTACATTGTTGCTTACATTGTGCTTGTGAATTTATATTGAACATTGATAAAGGACATAGATGGGCTTGAAAAAAAGCACTATGAAGTGGTTAGCCCATCAAAAAAGATGAAGACATGAGACACAAAAGACCTTCTCACCATATTCTTGGACCGCATCACTGTCAAGTTTACCATGGCAGCAGGGGAGATAGAAATGTTGAAGGGTTGATGGTGTCTGATCTGCAAGTAAATGTTCTGCTGTACATTGTCAAGTAGATGGACTCACTGCCATTCCAAGGGAGGACAAAGACTTCCTGGTGAAGTATAAAGTTTAGAAAGCCTTTCATCTAGAATCAAACTCGTCTTGTCATCAACATATCCACAGGCACTATGACAAATACCAAAAGCATTGTGTTGAAAGGGGAATTGCCAAGAACCATCATGTGGTCCCTCAAGGTGTTATAGCTGAGCATATAAAGAGCTCAAAGGTGGTGGGTAAGTGTTATGTGGAGTGTCACAACTAGGATCTGGGACAGTTGGGAGTAGCTGATGTCCAACTGAAGGTATCGTCTGCCAATGGGGGAGGCTGACAATCAGACTGAAGGTGGTATGAAGGTGAATGAAGGGGGTTCTCAAGGGGGAGGCCTTGGAACTTGCAGAGCAACTCAAGAGTGTGCAGTGACTCAAAGAGATCCAGAAGGGTGGTTCAAGATACAACGCTAGTATTGCGCAGATTAAGAATGAGTTCTACTATACATGCAGCAGTGGTATATATACTTGGATGTATGTAAGCAGAGGGAACTATTGCGGAGAGATAAACACATATGAGTAATATGGGAAAATACGGGGATACGAGGCCATCATGAGAGAGGCGACCAGAAGAGGAGGCTGTCCATAGAAATGTATGAGAAGGTCATGAAGTAAGTCCAGAACCCTTACTGGTAGGAACCAAAGGAATGGTTTAGGGCCAGAATGTGGGATAGAGACACTGCTGGGTCAGTGATACAACAAATAAGTAGTGTTCCCAGCAGGGGCTGGAGTTGGAGTAGGAGAAGGAAAAAAGGAACACCAACATACATAAAAGTACAACCATAACAGTAAGCAGCAAACTCTAGATGGTGTGTTTCCAAAGACTCCTTGTCCTCACATATTCTTGCATGATGAGATGGTGAAGTTGGTGGCTGAGTTTATCATCTGTGATGATCAGGTAAGTGTAGTCAGTGAGTGTCTGTACTATAGTCACTTATGCATTTGGTAGGCTCTAGCATTAGCTGACAACATTACATTTCATAACTGCCTTGTGGCCATGTGACCAACAGCCACCAAGGCTGATTTGCCAACAACACATGCTGTTATACATAGCATCGCAAACAAGATCCGGAACAACAGGAGTAGCCAATGTTCAAGTCACAGGTGATGACAATGGGGAGGCTGTTGTCTGAAGATAAGCAAAGGGGGTTTGTAAGGAGAAGACCTTAGAACACACAGAGTGACTTGATAGCGCACAGGGGCTAATAGAGGTCTGGAGGTGGTTTCTAGATACAACACTAGTATTGCAAAGATCAAGAATGAGGACTATAGTACATGCAGTGTTGGTATATATACCCAAATGTACATAAGCAGTAGAAAGCGATGGAAGCAGAGAGAACTACTGTGAAGTGACCAATACATATGAGTCATGTGAGAAGGTCATGGGGAGATGATGCCATTGTGAGAGAAGCGGCAGAATAGGAAGGCTGTTCATGGAAGTGTATGGAACATATAGGAAATAAGTCTGGAGCCCTTACTGGTGGGACCCAAAGGAATGGTTTAGGGCCAGAATGCAGGATAGAGACACTGCCAGGTCAGTGATACAACAAATAAGTAATGCTCCCAGCAAGGGCTGGGGTTGGAGTATGCAAAGGAGAAAAGGAAAACAGAGGTGTGCAGCAATACTACCATAACACATGCCATCCATGTGTTCATCCACAATGCATTTGTCAAATTTCTCAAGGACCTGAAAGTCAAGATCCTATCACTGCAATTAGGCAGGGTTTCAACAACAATGGATCTCTGGTCTGTTGACCAGACCAAGGCTTCATTCCTCAGCATCACTGCTCACTGGATCCACATTGAGAAACACATGAAGAAATGGACACTAAAGACCCAAATTATCACATTCTGGAGCATTTCCAGCATACACACTGGTGATAATATTGGGGGTACTTTGTTGGATTATGCGAGCATGTTGGAATCATTGGATCAGCAGCATCAAAGGTGTGTTCTCATCTCATTCTATTTCATTCATCTACTAAATTCTATACTACACTAGCTCCTTTGTGTCACTGCTAACAACATGAGCAACAATGACACAGCATGCAATACCATTAAAAGGCTACTTCACTTACATCAAGTTTATTTGTTTGACCCATTTCAACATCATCTGCCTTGCCTAGCCCACATCATCAACCTCACAATCATCACTATTATGTCTTGCATCACAAAAATCTTTGCTATTGAGACAACCACTGCCATCTGGGAATACAACCCTGGCCTCCCCAACAACTGTGTCCTCAACAATGCACTTGATGTTATCACTTCAATCCATACCCTTGCAATCAAAATCTAGTGCTCTGGCCAACATATTGAGTACTTCAAAACTCTCCAAAAGAAGTGCGGAATTGACCCAGTGCTCTCCATTCCTCTCCATAGCAATTTGAGATGGGGTACAGCTGATAGTATGCTGGGTTGGTCACATATGTTATGCCAAGTATGTAAATGTTTATTTCCTTTATTTACCATGTCACTTACACTTTTTAAAGCTATCAATCTATTCATGGACTCAGCAGATGAACTATATGGTCCAATTACAACAATCCAGCAAGATGATCATGTCCATGAGCACATTCCCTGGAGCTTGTTTATGCTCAAGCCAGCCGACTGGAAGCAAGTTAATGATGTGAAGATGATCATCTCCATAGGTCTATTTACTAATCTTGTTATGGTCATGCTGTTATGTCGGTCCGTTTTCCTCTTTTCCTTTGCCTATTCCGATCCTGGCCCCTGCTGGGAACATTACATTTTTATTGTATTGCTGAACCGGCAGCTCCTTTATCCTGCTTTCTGGCCTGACACCGTTCCTTTGGATCCCACCGGGACAGGCTCCGGACTTCTTTCTTGATCATTCCGTACGTTTCTATGGACAGCCTCCGCTCCTCTGCCATTTCTCTCACAACGGCGTCGTCTCTCCGCTATCTTCCCATTGACTCATATGTACTTACCAATCCGCAGTAGTTCCGTCCA
>JBBPTZ010001126.1:0-11672 GCA_038094315.1 Phylloporus cf. tubipes
GTGAAAGTAGTCCAAAGCAGTGCGAAAGTGTGGAGATCTACTTTGGTACACTTTACGAAATTGGTCTTCTAAAGCTGTCGTAAAGCATGCTCAAAGTAGCCCAAAGTAGCAGTATGATTTCCTGATGTGATCTTGTTCGTCCCCTCGTCGTCCACAGCCCACATCGTCCCAATCACAGATCGGAACCCGATGAACTGCATTGCCGACGCGAGATGAATCACCTCGTCGGGGCTATCTTTGTCTCCAACTGTCGTATGACACGCAGACAAGTACGCAAACTCGGGGTTCTCCAACTCGCATCGAATGATCTGTTCGATCGTGAAACGCCCGTCTTGCAGGGCGAACGCGGATTCAAATGGTTTTTTCTGGTTGGCGAGACCGTGACATGCGAGATGAACCCATTCGTTCTTCCCGAGCTCCTCCTCGACACGTGAGATGGAAGATTCTACACCTTCGATTTGGGTGAAGCTGGCGAGACGCTTGACGCACTGACTAATTTTTGCGAGTTCAGAGCTAACAGAGAAAAGTTCGGTCTCCCCAGTAGGATTCGCTTGACCGACTGCAACGAAGCGTTTACGTGCACTGGGGGGTGTAAGTGATGGAGTTCGCCTCGCGTGGATGAGAGCGCTCAAGGTGGGGGTGTAAAACGAGACGTAAAGAGAGGGTAGATTCTGTTTCCCCTTCCGCTGGGGACCAGCAGCGTGCAAGGGAAGTGAAGAGAACTCCCCAGTCGGGCACCACCAGATCCGTGACCGAGTCGGAACATGTGTCTGAAGAAAATCGACAATTGGAGAGACGACCTGCTTCCAGAGTTTGCGCAAAAAACCTGTGAGCTCCCACGCTATTCCAGTCTTCTTTGCCCGTACAGACAAGGTTTTGATCTCCTTCAACAAGTCTCGAACATCTTCTTGCGTGACCTCCAATGGGATGTGAACGGGGTCACGATCGAGGAAGACGACGACCGCATCGCAGCCGTATTGACTTGCATTCACAATGATGACCAGTCCTCCACTGGCGGCGTGTTGCAAGTCAGAGAAGAGGGGTGATAGTAGAAATTGTGAGAAATGAGGTAAGGCCCGAATCTTGTCCATGATCGTTTTTAGTTGCATATTGAGATAGCATAAACGTCCATGCTGATCTGTACCTGGAGAGTTGAGAGCGTTATGAATGAGTGACGTCAGATGGGTAAACTCGTCCGCCAACATCTTTCCAGCCGGGCCAGACGCAACAACACCGTCGAGCGGGAAATAAAGGTGATTGAGTTGGCCCCAAAAGACACCCCAGCCTTGTTCAAGGAGCTCCACTGCACGAGCAGGAGTAGACTTGCGAAGACATGCTGAAAATGCGTCCACTGCGAGCTCGGCTGTGACTTCCTTGACAATAGAAAGATGCTGGGATAATAAAGGCAAACCGGCAAGATGCTCGGAGAGTAACCGAAGATATGTTTCATACGCCAGAACTGTCGAGGGATGGTGGAATTGTTCAGCAGTATGGATCCATGCCCTAACAGCAGACAGATCCAATGATGATACCATCTGAGGAGTGTACACCAACTCGGCATAGACGCTGAACAACTCTTCCTTGTCCTCCAGCTTACTCGACCACTTGAACTGGGTGTGGAGACAGAGTGCAAGATTATTCAAAGACTTTGACCGGTCAGGGTGACCATTCGGACAGAGTTCCAGTGCTTCTCGATGAAGCACAGTCGCTTCCTCCAGGTCCTGCATCCCACCAAGTTGATTGCAGTGAGTCCAGAGGCGGATTGCAAGGTTATTCAATGACTCAGACCGATCAGGGTGACCTTTTGGGCAGAGCTCCAATGATTCCCTATGAAGCACGATTGCTTCCTCCAGGTCCTGAATATCGCTGAGCTGATTGTAGCGAGTCGCGAGACTAGCTGCAAGGTTATTCAAAGACACAGACCGATCAGGGTGACCTTTTGGACGGAGCTGCAATGATTCTCGATGAAGCGCAATAGCTTCCTCCAGGTCATGCATCCCGCCAAGCTGGTTGTAATGAGCCCAAAGACCATTTGCAAGGTTGTTCAAAGACATAGATTGATCAGCATGACCTTTTGGGTGAAGCTGCAATGCTTCTTGATGAAGTACGATTGCTTCCTCCAGGTCCTGCATCCCACCGAGCCAATTGTAGTGAGCCGAGAGATGGATTGCAAGGTTGTTCAAAGACACCGACCGATCGATGTGACCTTCGGGGCAGAGATCCAATGATTCTCGGTCGAGCATAATTGCTTCCTCCAGGTCCTGCATCCCACCGAGCTGATTGTAGCGAGTCCAGAGATGGACTGCAAGGTTGCTCAATGACTTCGACTGATTGGGGTGACCCTTTGGGCAGAGCTCCAATGATTCTCGGCCAAGCATGACTGCCTCCTCCAGGTCCTGCATCCCACCAAGCCAATGGTAGCGGGTTGAGAGACGGGCTGCAAGGTTGATCAAGGACATTGATCGATCAGGGTGACCTTTCGGACGGAGATCCAATGATTCTCGATCAAGCAGAATAGCTTCCTCCAGGTCCTGCATCCCGCCGAGCTGATTGTAGTAAGTCCAGAAACTGTTTGCGAGATTGTCCAAAGACGTCGACCGATCAGGGTGACCTTTTGGGTGGAGCTGCAATGATTCTCGACGAAGCACAATCACTTCCTCCAGGTCCTGCATCCCGCCAAGTTGATTGTAACGAGTCGAGAGATGAACTGCAAGATTGTTCAATGACTTCGACTGATCAGGGTGGCCTTTTGGACGGAGATCCAATGACTCTCGATCAAGCACAATTACTTCCTCCAAATCCTGTGTCCCGCCGAGTTGATTGTAACGAGTCAAAAGACTGTTTGTGTCATATGCCGCTTTCTACAAGTCCAACTCCGGTCTCCGCTCCTCAACTCCACACCAACTCTGGTGTGATTTCCCCTATCCTCTGGTCACCTGACCCTCGGACCATTCCCATTACCCATATGTATATCCTTGTTCTCACTTACTCCATTTGTACTAGTTCCACCTCTTGTTCTCCTCCGGGAGCTGTGCGAAGCACAGCTCCAGTATTCCGGTACATCTCCTTTCCGTCTTACTCATTCCCTAGTTCTGTCTTACTAACATTTGTAATACTCCGGTAACCCTCCGTTCCGGCTTATGAATCCGGTGCAACTCCGTTAGTATATAAACTCTGTAAATTCGTTGTAGATACTTCAGTTCGAATATCGAATTAACTTCCTCCTGTTCCTCCCGCACTTGAGTCCCTAAAGACTCTCCTCTCTGACCTCCAACTCCGAGGACCGCGAGTACAAGGGCGCAACACATAAGTCCTGCGCCAAGAGTCCTCGCCCCTCTCTGACTCACCCCGTACCCTCGGTACCTCCGACCCTCCGAAACTCCAGACTTCCCCCAGGAGGATCCGAGTTTAACAGTTTGCAAGGTTGCTCAGAGACACCGGCCAATCAGCATGACCTTTTGGACGGAGTTCCAATGTTTCTCGATCAAGCACAATTGCTTCCTCCAGGTCCTGCATCCCACCAAGTTGGTTGTAACGAGTCGAGAGATCGACTGCAAGGTTGTTCAAGGACACCAACCGATCAATATGACCTTTTGGACAGAGATCCAGTGCTTCTCGATCAAGCACAATCACTTCCTCCAAGTCGTGCATCCCGCCGAGCTGATCATAGCGAGTCGAGAGATGGATTCCGAGCCTAGTCAAAGAGACACTTCGTTTGGGGTGGCCAGGTGGGCAAAGTTCCAGTGCTTTACAATCAAGCATGATTGCTTCGTCGATGTAATTTGTCCCATCTCCTTGTGTAAATTTGGCAGCAAGAGACTCTGCCCATGAATGCAACCGACTAACTACAAGTGGATGGTCATTTCGCTGCACTGTATACAAACCGGTAAAGTAAGCACCTTCCAAGAGGTTGGTGAAATGTGAGAAGGCGGTGCCAATTCGTGCTCGAATGCTCATGTTTAACTTGCAAGTGCACGATTACTAGTGTTCAGTATTTGCACGCTAAAGAAGAGGATACAAGTACCTTCTGAGGTGGTTGGTTCACTGAACACGGTGGTTTGGGAAGAACCCGGAATGCGCGAACGAGGATACGAGGCAGTCGGCCACGTGTGCTACTACTCCCGAACACTGCCTCTCAGCTGAACTTCCACACACCAGTGAATCCACATCGTACGGGAGCACACAATGCTACCCACACATGCTTCACTATCACGTAGTATTGTGCACATTTCCCTCTCCGCATGGGATGGTGGGAGACCCATGTGTGATTCAGAGCCGATTCGGCGAATTGTTGCAAGGACGAAAAGTAGGAAAGATAGGACGGATGCACATCCAATAGGGCACGACACTGGGGATATGATGGACGTATTCCTCTGCCCTTAGCTCGATTGCGCGTACCAGGTAACGTGTGGCAGAAGACAGAAACCCTTGCGGAGTAGACTGGGCAGGGAGAGGTGGCAAGCCTGGAGGGAAGATATATGTAAGTACGGTGAACCAGCAGAATGCGGACGTGAGAGATGACTCAACAGTATCACGGTATTTGATAAGACCATCACTTGCGGGATGGATTAAACGAACAAACGACTAGGTAAATCGTTCATGAGCGGAATCATCTCCTACCACAGATAGGAGTCGACAAGAGCCTAACAACTTCAATAGTGATATCTTCCCATCATCGTCCGTAGGAAGAACTGCGGGTGAGGTTACATTTAGGCCTGCGAGATCGTGTCAGAAATCCAAGATGAGCTAAAGAAGGAATTTTAGGCGCGTTCACTGTGGGGACTTACTCCAAGACCATCAAGGCTAATGAGGTGATGGAGTCGGTTTCCACAAGCCTTGCTTTACGACCCGGTCGGAGAGTCCTCTTCTGCAAGTCACTTCCGGCCTGTGGGTTTTATATGCGTTCGCACGACACCCGCCGTTTCAGAACGTGTCTAGGAACGTGTCTTGTGAGCGCTTGGCAGAGCAGCCCGGAGTCCACGTCCTTCTTGCTCGGTTTTTCTACGACAAGGAGGATGAGACAAGGGGAGCGAGCGTTGGATGGATGGCTTCGTTTTTCGGTTGCAAACGCGGACGGCGTGCAAGCGTTTGAGGGCGTGTAGCACCAACAGTCTAATTGGACCACAGGTCTGAGAAGGGCACTGGCAGAAATGACTCGCCGCCGTGAGCCACAGATGGGACTCCGATGGATTTGAGAGGACCTGGTCATGAATATTCGTATCGTCGATGTAAAAGATAACTAGATACGCTGACATACCTAGTAATGCCTGAACGTGCCCCTGGCAGGAACAAATGGAAGACGCACGATTTTTTTGACAGAGCAAATGGACACTTGGATGTTCCAAATGCCAAGTAGTAACAGAAAAGTGCATCGGACGCGTCCTTTTGGCTGGCTTGATAAGTACTAGCACGACCGTTGCAATGCCTCCCATCAGGAAGGCGAGTGCAAGCAAGTAATGGCAATGACGTACTACTAGCACTCCAATTTTGCCAAGGTCACTCGCCACAAAACCATCAAGAGCAAAATGTGGCCCCTCTCCCGCCTTCAAATACCGCCTCGCTGGCTTCCTCGTTGCCCATCACAATCGTGTTCGCTCGAGTTCGAGCGCTCTCCAGTGATTTACCAACACCCGTTTTCTAACCCTATCTTGCTACTGCATGACGAGCGTGTTGCGACCACGCTAGGACAACGACCACTGCAGTGAGCATGTCGCAATCATGCCAAGATGACCACGGCCATTCGGCGAGCATGTTGCAACGATGTGACGCCATGGTGGCATATCCACCACCGCGCTACAATGGCACCTTCTGCCATCACCAACGACGATGAGGCGGAACATCATCACCACTATCAACGCTAACACGAGGAGGTGATGACGGCGCGGAAGGTGAGGGTGCTGGAACGGTGGTCCCCCACCACCGTGACGACAGCACAATAGTCATCCGTTGTGTCTCAAGCGCTGTTGTTCATGCTTACGCAGTTGTTGCCTCTAACCTCATCTCCAAGGGTGCAAAATGTGATATGAAACTTGCCCATCAGATAAGAGATTGGCATGATACTTCAGCTGTACGATGAAATGGGGGCTGGAGGACATCTAGAGGTCAATCAACAGCAAAGCTAACCATGGGTCCACGCGACATCGAGTCCGACTCCACGGAACATGGGAGCAAGCAGCCACAATCTGGTTCCATCCTGGCCCCACCTCACCGTACATCTACACGTCAAAGGGGGTAGCGCCGCCACCTTCGCCTATCGAGCTGCAGTATTCATTGACACACCAAAAGCCACCTGGGTCCTGCTGTACATTGACATGCCAGATGACGACGCGATCGGATCGGTCAGAGCCATCTCGAGCCTGTAACAAGTTGTTCGGCGGTCAGTGTATCATCACTAGTCGTAGATCAGGACTACTGTACTACTGGCACGCGGTGCACTTGCAGTGAATTCATACAAGCGACCGTCGTACACTCGAGCATCATCGTCTCCACGAAAAACCCCTCTGAGTTAGTGGCTGTTAGATGCATTCCTAGTTGGATACCTGACCAGCTAAACCTTGCAATTTCGTTTCTCCTTCCTCCCATGCCCGAAGAGGACCCCAAGCCTCATTCACCCAATCCCATCCCTTGAGAATCTCTTGTTTCGTCATTTCTAATCCTGCCCTCTCATGTGAACCGATGCCCCCCTCATCTGAGTCGGTCTCATCTCTTGTCCCGTCATAGTAACCCGGTGCCAAGAACGTGAACATCCATGCAGTCGACAATGACAGGCTAGCAACGGTACGAGCGGTCGGGTACCGGATCTCTTCGTAGATACGGAACGCTTCATGGACGCGAGAAAGTGGTGCAAGGGGATGCGCGATGAGCCGGCCAAGAACGAACGCGTCCTAGACATCGTTCGAGTAACGGCAAAAACAGCTATGAGCCGGACGTACGTCGATCGCTTGACCCGCGCCGGCACCAAGGTGGGGGGTCATGGCGTGACACTATGGGGTTTGATCACCTTGAGTAAACGGGGAGGTGACTGCGACACCGACTCTGACGCACCGCATCTCCGATAAGCGCAACCCTGTTTCGTACGCAGAATGGAAGTGGCTTCACGACATGCAACGCCCACTTGGATGGCTTTTCGCAAAACTGTATAATGTATGGATCAAACATGTCTAGGTCGTTCAGTGCAGAGGAAACTCACTTTGATGACCTCCCTCGCATCAGGTTCAAAGTGGTCAAAGTTGTCAACTACCTCGTCACGAGTCGCGTCGGACACCCAACGTCCCTCGTAGTGCGTTCCCGTCAAACCCGGATCACAAATCATTGCCGCAACGTTGATGACAGTGCCTTTGAGGATCGGATATGTGACGAGGTACTACGAACATTGAATAAGTGAATTTGAAAACAAAATGGAGACAAAATGTCTCTACCCTGCCCTTTCCAGTATACTGTATCCAGAACCTGGTGAGATACAGTATTATACAGTATAATCGAATGCTTACTGTCGTCATCCATTTCAATGAGGCATTTTCAGGATTCTCCTCTTTCAGCGTTTCTGCAGGGATGAGATAACGATAAACGGATATCCCTGTGAAACTCGCATCGATGTATTGTTTAAGATCGCCGTTGCCATCTTCTCTGGATGCTGTTTGAAACATTGACTTCCGAACCGCAGAGCGAATCCCATCAGCCCCAATAAGTATATCAGTGATTGCGGTAGTGCCGTCTGCGAACTTGAGTGTAATAGGTGATGTCGAGTGCACCTCGTCCTCGGGTTCGACATAATTGACGAGCCGCTTCCTGGAATATACTGTACACGAAGCCGGGAGGCGCCTTTCCAAAACGGCTATCATCTGCTGACGGTGCATGGCGGTGGCATCTTTGGCCTTTCGATAAACATACAGGTCATGATGGTAAACCAGTCAACTTACGGATCTTGGTCAAGTTGAACCAGGGATATCCGCCCTCGCGTATGTCTGCCCGCCTTATTTTGGGTCCTGATGCGAAGAGGTCAGCTTGCCATGTGGCGCTGTCGAACAATGTTACTTGCCGCCGCCGGTTCCAGGTTTACGATTAAATATTTGTGTAAAGTCGTCGAACAAGCCGAGCTCGGCCAGGGCTTCGTGTGTCTTCTTCCCAACATTAATCCCTACGCCAGCACAGTCGATAGAGTCGTGGGCTTCGTATAAGTCAATGGGTATGGA
Source organism: Phylloporus cf. tubipes (assembly GCA_038094315.1). Lineage (NCBI taxonomy): Eukaryota > Fungi > Basidiomycota > Agaricomycetes > Boletales > Boletaceae > Phylloporus > Phylloporus cf. tubipes. The sequence continues at coordinate 8,193 of JBBPTZ010001126.1, forward strand.
AGGGTCATATTTTCCGATTGTAATGGCGAGTACAAGGCCACCAACACCAGCGCCACTGCGGGGTAACGCTGAGCAGTTCAAAAGGAGAACAAAGAACATGACTGCTCACCAAATCGCAACGCGGAACTTGGGTCTCAAGTCACAGGGAGACGACGGAACCGACATTGTATGTCGGTGAAGAAGACAAGGAGAGGATGGTATCTGAACCGCGGAGGGGGTCTGTTTTATATCGTCCGTGAGTCGGATACATATCGTCCCGGGCGGTCGCACCACCAGTCATTTCCGTGATCCCAATGTCACGTTTGGGAGGATTCGACGACAAAGATGCGATTGTCGGCACGAATCGATACTGGCCAACACTCAGTCACGGTAACCGTCGGAGCAAACTGTGGGAAGTGAATGCGGGGATGCCGAAGTGTATGGTTGTGGGTTGACAGGATGTCCACATCGCAGAAAGTTCTCGCGTTCTGACCGCCAGCCTCTCGACTATTCCTCTATCAGGTAGACGGGGAGATATTGGCAAGCCTAGAAACTTGACGTGACTTTATGGGTAAGGGAAACGAACTCACGGGGTCAAGTCGTGCGAAACTTTGCTCTCGAAGATTAGAACAGGCTAAATAGATGAACCAGTCTATCATGTATCAGACGTACTCGAGATGAGGAAGCAAGATATTCTTAGGCGACCCTACATGGAGCTATCTCACGACTGTGTGACGGGGGCTTTGTCAGAACATTCCCGACAGGATGGAGAGAGCATGCGTTGATGAGGCACGCAGAGCCCGAACAGCGGCGAGGGAATGGGGAAAACGAGTCCATCGCATGGATCGCAAAAAGCTAGAGTGAATTTGTCCGAATGTCGCCCAGGCCAGACATTAGTGCTCTACTGCGAGACGACGACCTCCATACAGTTGATTAACGGTAGCACACCGGCGAAGGACCTCGAGGTCCTTGACAGCCTGGTTGTACGCGAACAAAACTCTGGCTGGATTCTCCTCCGCCTATGGAAAATTTACCAACCAATGGTACTGCAGAGAGATGAACTGACCTGCATGACACGAAACGTATCTCTTGTCTTGGACAGAAAATAGTTGCGGAAGTTGTAGGAACTAAATGAGCGTGCTACACGGAGCGTGGAGCCATAGAGACTGAGGATTGCGCGAGGCGACGGTGGAGTGGACATGGCAAGTTTTCGGAGACTTCCAAAACGGAGAAACAAATCCTGAAAAGGAAATAAACATCAGGACGATGATCGGGTCCGAACTCGGTCCAGCGCGACGACGATGAAGTACTTTTCTACCCGCGGAGACCCAGGCGACCGATCCTTCGAGGACGTAAGTTGCACATCTACTTCTCCGTTCTCATCTCACACCGCGGACCAGGTCGTCCTTGCTGGACTCGCCCCAGACGGTGGCCTTTACATCCCCAAGGATATCCCATCTCTCCCTGAAAACTGGAAGTCTGAGTGGGCACACTTATCCTACCAGCAACTCGCGATCAATATCCTCTCGCTGTTCATCTCTCCCGATGAACTTCCCAAAGCCAATCTCGTCGAGCTTGTCAATCGGACATACTCCGTCGGCCCGTCCGCGTTTCGCAGACCGTCCATCACGCCCTTAGTCCAGCTCGATCCTAAAACACACGTACTCGAACTATTTCATGGGCCCACTTATGCATTCAAGGACCTCGCGCTCCAGCTCGTTGGGAACTTATTTGAATATTTTCTCAACAGACGCAATTCCAGGAAAGCGCCAGGAGAAGCGCCAGAAAAGCTCACCGTCGTCGGTGCTACCAGCGGTGATACAGGAAGTGCTGCCATCTATGGCTTGCGCAACAAAGCCAACATATCCGTCTTCATTCTCTTCCCTCACGGCCGTGTCTCACCTATCCAGGAAGCTCAGATGACCACCGTCCTCGATGCGAACGTGCACAACTTGTCAGTCAGCGGGACGTTCGATAATTGCCAGGTAAGCGACACTTCCATTCTGAGAAAGTATGGCATAACCCCTCTGACAGGATATCCTCAAAACCCTGCTAGCTGACAAGGAGTTCAACGAAAAGCATCATCTGGGAGCAGTAAATTCCATCAACTGGGCCCGTATTCTCGTCCAGATCGTCTACTACTTCTCAGCCTACTTCCAGCTCCTCAGTAATCCCAGTGTCGACGTCGACCGTTCCGAGATCCAATTCGTCGTTCCCACGGGAAACTTTGGTGACGTTCTCGCAGGGTACTACGCCAAACGTATGGGTCTGCCTATGGGTAAACTTGGTGTCGCGACAAATTCGAACGACATTCTCGCCCGATTTTGGAAATGCGGGTCGTACCAGAAAGTTGATCCCGACGCTGGCCCCGTAGTGGGCGGGGTCTATGCGACTATTAGTCCCGCCATGGATATCGTAGTGTCAAGCAACTTTGAACGGTTGCTCTGGTATCTCGCCTATGAGAATGCAGTACAGGGCGATGAGTCGTCGAAGCGTGCGGCCGCGTGTGACCAGGTACGCGTCTGGATGGCAGCGGTTAAGAGCAAAGGTACCGCCGATCTATCAGCCGTGCTCGAGAATGCTCGGAGAGACTTTGTCGCAGACAAGGCAGACGATGAACAGGTATGGTTCCACCTAGATCTGGACGTGTTGTTCACTAATTGACTTCCTTTTTTTTTGGCAGACCATCGCCACCATTCAGAAATACAACGAGACCAAGTCCTATCTCGCGGACCCGCATACCGCCGTAGGGTTACATGCCGCTGAGGTGTTTGCAAAATCAAAGTATGTCTTACAGTTCATCCCTGTACGCCGGACTTAGCGTCTGGCCGTCGTAGCTCCCCTGCGACCGTTCAGGTCGTCCTTTCCACTGCCCACCCCGCAAAGTTTGCCGAGGCTGTCCAGAGAGCCCACTCTTCCTTTGATCCCACGACGGTGTTCGGCGACCTCTTGTCGCGTAAACGTCGCGTAGAGGCGATAGTGGGCACTGAAGAACAACTCATTGGGCTTGTCAGGGATGCAATAGAAAGAGTTGCGAGCAAGCAACAACCGTGAAAGGAGAGGTGCCATGTCGTATATTGTATATACTGATTAGATAGATGTCTTGGTGAAAATCTGTACAACGGGCGGAAAGTTCTATCAAATCAATTCTCGCAGACTCTTTGCAAGAGAAGTTTTTTCGACAAGCAGTCCTTCGTCCCCAGTTTCCTCGAGCGTTGGTATATTCTGTGAATCATTAGTGTTCGAACGACAACAAAACAACAGTAGCATACGGAAACGAAATCCAGCTCAGCGAGAGGTGCCTATACATAGCACAAAAATGAACTTCCAAATGGTCGGCGGTGGATGAAGCTCACCATCTTCGTTTTGTACCATAACTTGTAGCCCATGTAGAGCGAGAAAAAGATGGGAAGATTGACGTCTTGCAAAACAAGCGCGCCTGAGCAGATATCCAATCATGTGGGAAGGACCCCGACTTACATGCAGCAATGAACTTGGCGG
>JBBPTZ010001127.1:0-11632 GCA_038094315.1 Phylloporus cf. tubipes
ATGCAGTTAGGTTTAGTAAGTCATTCATTCAAGGGGCTGTATTTAGTCATAAGGTTGAATAGGTTTGTATTGCCTTGTACTGCCTATGCAGATTGAATGGATTGAATTTGATTGGACAGGATTGACTCACATTGACTCGCATTGACTGAATTGAATCCGATTGGACAGGATTGACTCATATTGACTCAATATTGAGTGGGTCCAGTGTGATTGTCGGCGAGGGAATCAAGTGGGCTGAGAACATGTGTCGGTGAGGGAATCAAATGGGCCCAGTAAGTCTTTCAGTGAAGAAATTGGGTGGGCCCAGCATAACCATTGGCGGGAGACTCAGGTGGGCCCAGGATAACCATCAGTGAAGGAATCAAGTGGGCCAAGAGCAGGTGTCGGCGACATAATCAGATGGGCCTAGCATGACCATCGGCGAGAGACTTGGGTGGGCCCAGGATAACCATTGGCAAGGGAATTGAGTGGGCCGAGTGCAGGTGTTGGTGATGTAATTGGGTCGGCCCAGCATGACTGTCGGCGAGGGAATCGAGTGGGCCCAGTGTGATTGTCGGCAGGGGAATAGAGTGGGCCAAGAACATGTGTCGGCGAGGGAATCACGTTGGCCTTGTATGGCCATCAGCGAGGGAATCAAATGGGCCCAGTACATCTTTCGGCAAAGGAATTGCATGGGCCCAGCATGACCATTGGCGAAGGAATTGAGTGGGCCAAGCACTGGTGTTGGCAGTGTTCGGTTGTGCCGAGTTTGGTTGTCAGTGATGGAATCGGATGGGGCCAGTGTGAGTGTTCTGAATATTTCTAACATTCTTCCACATTATACATGGAATATTTGACTATCTACTCTATTAAGAGCTTCCAGTAATGTCAATTTGGTACTTAACAGTTGAGCCCTTCTCAGCGCACACATGCACAATGTTTTGGCAGCCCTGTCTTTTGCTGCCTGAATGTTGGTTTCAGAGTGATCGCAGCATACCCCCCAAGAACCTGAAAATGGTGCCTTGATGGAACGTAAATATGTTGATGCTTCCCGGAGCACTATTTAGCCATCAACATGCAGTCCATTGGCATTAGACTAGAAGCACACAACTTACATAGCATGTTGCAGTCTTCCATTGATATGCCTTGATTTTCGAATGCGGTCTTCAACCAGGTTGGGTCCAAACCATCTGAAAATGCACATCAATTGTTATAAACACAAATGAGAAAATAAAATTGATTACCGTGCAGATTCATCCAATGCCAAAGCTGTGCTATGTGTGTCTTACATGCTACCAGATTAGCTATCTTGGCTCCCCAGGACATATTCTCAGGTGAAAGCCTTTTTGGAGTTAAGAGGCGTCTTTATAGGCAACTAAGTGACATACATTTCCTCATCTTCCATGGAGCTATCAGAATGTTCAGTGACATTAGCCATCAAGAATTCCTTGTCATCATCACCTTCACCAATGGAGGCCTGATGATCAGCACTTTCATCAGATGCTGGGGGTTCTTCAGTGATTTCAGTGTTGTCCTCCATGACGACGTTGTCCTCCACTCTGACTGACTGTGTGCCGGTGATGGTATTAAGCTCAGCGTTGTTCATTTTGATCTGGCTGAGCCCCATACTGCTTCATTGCTGCTTCTTCCTCACCAGCTTGCTACTCCTGCATATCTTTTACCACCAATATATAATAATATCAAAATACACTACTCACCCTATCTGTCATTCCTGCAGTTTCCCCTCAGGAGGAATTTCGATTTGGCCGAGCCCTGTTACGATTTACTCCTTATTCTACTTCCTTCTCACGGACATCGTCTCTTTTTCCTCTATGATGACTCCCTCTCTTCACATCGGCTGATTACTCATCACTTTCTCATCATCGTTTCCTTCCATCCAGTAGTGTTTATCTCTTTTCATTTGTCATAGATCTTCGACGTTGTTCTACAACGTTCCTTTCCTATCTCAATGATAGTTTTCTTTTTCTTCCTTGGTCCATGCGCATTCTCTTTTTCCTTAAATACTGGTCGCATGAACACATGTAACTTAAGCTATTTCTACTTGGGAATTCACAAGCAGATTGCCTACTATGAGTCTGTCTCGTTGTTTACCTAGCCAACCTCCTCAACCTCCTCATCCAACTATCTCTAGTCCCTCTAGCCAGGCCTACATCTCTAGATCACCTCATATCTGGTCAAGCTTACGCTTCCAACAATGTCGCCCTTGTACCCAAGTCTATGCTCGCCTCTACCCAAGTCAAGCGTAACAAAAGAAATAGCTTCTCAAGAACTGCCTACCTTCGTGTAGTACCCACCCACCATTGCTCGCCCACCTCGCTTAAACCCGCCTTTGGGGACTCCACTGAGACACACAGACACCCACTCCCCAGGAATCCTCTAGCTCGCCATCGTCCTCTGAAGACGCACCCTCCATTGACACAGAACCCCCATCTCCCACCCTCGAAACTGTCCAACTAGGACAGGACCTTGCGCATCAGCTCTCCGCTAACGCCATTATCCCAAGAAGCCCTACCCCTCCATCACCCACTCCTGTCTCCAGACACCCCCACTTCAGATCAAAAACCCCACCTCGCCCACCCCCTCCCATGACCACCAAACCTACAGAACTCCGCATCGGAACCCCCGAGGAATATGATGGATCTCTGTCCAAAGCTACGCAATGGCTCACCTCCGTCCATCTTTACCTCCTCATCAATGGCACTGTCTATGACGACAACAACAAACGAATCAGATTTGCGTTGTCCTACATGAAGAAAGGAATCGCCCTCACTTGGGCCTCAGTTTGCACCCAGAAAGGCCTTGACAACAACACCTTCGGGACGTTCAAGGATTTTATCAAAGACTTCAACAAAACGTTCAAAAGTACGAACATTTAAGCAGAAGCCATCTCCTGGCTTGCCAACACCAGAGTAAGGGACGACTCATTCCTCCCTAAATACCTATCCCAATTCAAACTCAAAGTCGTCGAAGCTGAACTTGATGAAACCACCCATGCCGCCACCATCATTGCCTACCTCCAAGCTGGAATCCCCTCCTGGCTCATGGACCGCATGTGCTCCCTTGATACCTTCCCCACCGCCGTCACTACCTGGTATGAAAAGATTGACCTTTTCATATGGAAAAAGAACCACGCCACCCAGATTGCTAAACAGCAATCTCACTCCACCACATCCTCCTTTCACCCCCGCACCCATGCCCATGCCGCCCAAAAGGACCCAAACGCCATGGACGTGTTACGATTCACCCCTTATTCTGCTTTCTTCTCACGGACACCGTCTCTTTTTCCTCTATGATGACTCCTTCTCTTCATATCGGCCAATTACTCATCACTTTCTCGTCATTGTTTCCTCCCACCCAGTAGCATTTATCTCTCTTCATTAGTCACAGATCTTCAACGTTGTTCTACAATGTTCCTTTCCTATCTTGACAATAGTTTCCTTTTCCATTCTTGGTCTGTGTGCATTCCCTTTCTCCTTAAATACTGGTCGCACACACACATGTAACCTAAGCTATTTCTACTTGGGAATTCACCAAGCTGATTGCCTACTACAAGTCTGTCTTGTCATTCACCTAGCCGACCTCCTCAATCTCCTTGTCCACATCTTGTCCAAGCCCCTCTAGTCAGACCTACGTCTCTAGATCACCCTGTGTCTGGTCAAGCTTATGCTTCCAATGACATTGCCCTTGTACCCAAGTCTATGCTCGCCTCTACCCGAGTCAAGCGTAACAGAGGTGAGCATAGACTTGGGTACAAGGGCGACATTGTTGGAAGCGTAAGCTTGACCAGATACGAGGTGATCTAGAGGCATAGGCCTGGCTAGAGGGACTAGAGATAGTTGGTCAAGGAGGTCAAGGAGTTCGGCTAGGCGAACAATGAGAGACTGGTAGGTGGGGGAAGGGTTATAGCTGCAGTGGAGTGGGCATGCAGCACTTGATCTATGTCCCTGAGGAGGTTGATCATAGACAGTTGGTTCATGGCGGCTATAAGGTGGGTTTTGAGTTGTACTAGATTGGCATGAGCGATAGTTGTGGCCAGGGCCATGTCAGGGGCGGGGGAGTCTTCGCTTAAGGAGAGAGCGTAGCTGAGGAAAGTTTTGAGCACAAGTGCGTGGCCGTGAGCACGGACCAGCCGGTCAAGAGGGGAGTCGGTGTCTAGGACACGGTCGAGGTGAAGGGCATAGCCGGGGTCAGAGAGCATGAGGGAGAGAAGTGTATCGTTGTCTTCAGAGGTGTCGGCCAGGTGACAGCCAAAGACTGGGATGGTAATGTTGGCGATGTTGGCAGTGGAGGAGTAAGCAGGGGGGGCAGACATGTTGGTGAGTTCGAGGAGGTGGTGTGGAAGTGGGCAATTTATTTGTGTTTGGGGGGGAATGCAGCACAGTGGGATTTCTTATAGGCAGTGAGAATTTCAAGGGCTGATTGAAGTTCCGTTTCGGGGAGCCAGGAGTCTTCTTCCGTGGAGTACCCTTTCCAGCAGATCAGATAGTGGCGTGCCGACAGGTGGCCGCAATGCCATATGATGTGTTCTATTTTGAAGTGCTCTTCGCCTTCTATTAATTCCAGAGGTGGCTGAGGGAAGTTCCAGCCGTGTATGCTGTTTTCGTGATAGGGCGATAACAGGGAGGCATGAAACACGTTGTGGATCTTCCATGTCTGTGGGAGTCGGAGTTGGTAGGTGATAGGGGATAAGACAGTGGTGATTGTGAAGGGGCCTTCACGTTTGGGAGCAAATTTGGGGTTCGCAACGGACCGTTTGAGGTTTTTGGCTTCAAGCCAGACTTTGTCGCCTTTGGCGAAGGGGGTGAAGCTGCAGAAGTTCTGAGCTTTCATCGTTTGACGAGCCAGCTCATGGGCTGCCAGTGCTTCATTGCGTGCAGCGGTGAGAGTGTGGAGGCGGTCTTCGACCGCAGGGAGGTTCATTTCTGAGACGATTGTGGGTAAAGAGCAGGGTTTGTATCCCATCATGAGATAGAACAGGGAGTTGCCGGTTACAGAGTGAGGGTGGTGATTATGGGTAAACTCGGCTAGGGAAATGAATTGTGCCCAAGAGGAGGGGTTGGCGCCGCAGAAGATCCAGAGGTATGTTTTGATTTCTTGGTTTACCCGTTCAGTTTCGCCATCTGTTTGAGGGTGGTAGGCGGTGGAGAGGGCGAGCTTGTAGCCCAGTATTCTGCTGAGCTCCTTGGTGAAGGTGGAGGCAAATTGGGGGCCTCTGTCAGAGATGATCTTGTCATAAAGGCCAAAGCGGGAGTAGACTTTGGTGAGGAAAAGAGCGGCAACACCCAAAGCGTTGATGGTTTTCTTGGTGGGGCATAGAATTACCCCCTTAGTAAGCCCATGGTCAACCACGACCAAAAGGGTATCAAAGCCGTCTGAAAGGGGTAAGTTGGTGATTAGATCGCAGGAGATCTGTTGGAATGGATGGGTAGTGGAGGAGGAGATAGGCGATAGAGGGGGGTGTGTGGGGTGCGTGTTAGTCTTGTTTTGCTGGCAAGTGGCACAGCCTTCGATGTATTTTCAGACAAAGGTGGCAAGTCCAGGCCACCAGAATTCGCTGGCAACGAGTTGTTGGGTTTTAAGGTAGCCAGGATGGCCAGCTGTGGTGTGGTCGTGATGTCATTGCACAATGGAATGGCGGAGGTCAGGGGAGTCTGGGATGTAGACGTGTCCTTGGTAAGTTAGGATACCTATGTCGAACTGCCAGTCTGAGAGGCGGGAGTGGAATTTGGCTGGGACTTCGCCAGGGAGAGAGTGAAGGGCTTGGAGAATGAGGGGGTCGGATTCAGAAGATTGAGTGATCTTGGTGACCAGTTCAGTGTCAATGAGATTGACGAAGAGTTCAGGGGGGAGGAGGGTGATGTCTTCGTTGTCGGTGTCTGTGGTGGGAAAGTGGTCAGGGCGGCATGAAAGGGCATCGGGTGCGCCTAATTGAGCACCAGGGACATGGGTGAACTTGAGGTCAAATTTGGAGAGATCAAGGAGCCATCGTGCTTGGCGATGGTTAAGTTTCTGGGGTTGGTGGAAATAGGTAAGGTTTTGGTGGTTGGTGAAGACTTGGACTGGGATGACAGTGCCGAGGAGGTAGTGGCACCAGGTGGCGAGAGCCCACATAACGGCAAGGAGTTCTCTGTCATAGATATCATAGTTACGTTCAGCAGATCCGAACGTCTGGGAGATGTAGGTGCAGGGGTGCCATTCTCCATTAGAGTCATGTTGTAAAAGTATGCCTCCAGAGGCGGGTTTAGAGGCATCAGTGGTGATAGTGAAAGGTTGGGAGAGGTCCAGCATTCTGAGGATGTGTTTGGAGGTGAAACAGTGTTTGAGTAGGTCAAATGCATCTTGGCATGGAGTGGACCAGGCCCAGGGTTGATTTTTTTTGGTGAGGTCAAGGAGGGGGTGGGCAATATCAGAGTAGTGGGGAACAAAATGGCGGTAGAAGTTCGCAAATCCTAAGAAGGAGCAGACATCCTTGACACAGGCAGGGGTTGGCCATTCTGCAATCCCTGCAAGTTTGACAGGATCCATGGCAATCTCGCCAGGTTTGATGATCATACCAAGGTATTCTACTTCCTTGGCAGAGAAGATGCATTTCTCCAACTTGAGGTGGAGTTGGAGTTCCTTCATTTGTTGAAGGACTTTCTTAGTTCGTTCCTCGTGTTCGGCTTTATTATCGGAGAAGATGAGGAGATTGTCCATGTAAATGACGAGCCATCCCTCCGCGATGAGGTCTCTGAACGAGTCGTTCATAAACCGTTGGAACGTGGGTGGGGAGTTGGTCATGCTGAAGAACATGATGGTTGGTTCAAAAAGGCCTCTGTGGGTGATGAAAGCAGCCTTCCACTGGTCGCCTTCCTTGATGCGGACGTTGTTGTAGCCCTATTGTATGTTAAACTTGGTGAAGTGTTTAGCTCCTTTAAGCTTGTTGACGAGGTCGGAGATGAGGGGGAGAGGGTAGGCATCCCAAACAGTGTGTGTTACGATTCACCCCTTATTCCGCTTTCCACCTCATGGACACCATCTCTTTTTCCTCTACAATGACTCCTTCTCTTCACATTGGCCGATTACTCATCACTTTCTCGTCATCATTTCCTCCCATCCAGTAGCATTTATCTCTCTTCATTAGTCATAGATCTTTGACATTGTTCTACAACGTTCCTTTCCTATCTCGACAATAGTTTCCTTTTTCATCCTTGGTCTGTGTGCGTCCCCTTTTTCCTTAAATACTGGTCACACGCACACATGTAACCTAAGCTATTTCTACTTGGGAATTCACCAAGCTGATTGCTTACTACGAGTCTGTCTTGTCGTTCGCCTAGCCAACCTCCTCAATCTCCTCATCCTAACCTTATCCAAGTCCCTCTAGTCAGGCCTACACCTCTAGATCACCTCGTGTCAGGTCAAGCTTACGCTTCCAACAACATCGTCCTTGTACCCAAGTCTATGCTCGCCTCTACCCGAGTCAAGCGTAACAGTGTGCTCATTTAGGTAGCAGTAGTCCTGGCAGGGGCGGAGTTTGCCATCCTTCTTTTTGACGAAGAAGAAGGGGGAGGCCTGTGGGGATTTGGAGGGTCGGATCTTCCCAGATTTGAGGTGTTCATCGACGAAGTCGTCAGCGGCCTGTTGTTCATCAGGGGAGAGGGGGTAGAGTTTCCCTACTTTTGGAATGAAGGACTCCATGAGGTTGATAGCGTGATTGTAAGGTCGCGACAGTGGAAGTGGGGTGTCAGCATCGTCGGCAAAGACAGATGCATATTCAGAGTACTGTGGGGGAAGGGTAGGTTTCGGCTTGGAGAAAGCCACTTCTTGGGCGAGGAGGGTGGAGGTGGTGATCTTTTGCACCGTGGCCATGAGTTGGGGGTTGGCAAAGCAGGATCCGCATCGTTCAATGTGGTTGATGGTATAGACGAAACGGGCCCTTTCCATGAATCGTTCAGGTAGTTCAGTGTTGAGATAGTGGCATAGGCCTTCCATCTCTTGGGGGTCGAGGGAGGTGTGTTTGGGGATCCAGGGTTTTGGGGTAGGAGGGGTGGGTTGGGTGTTCTTAGATAGGTGGGAGGCACAGGCAGCGAGGTGGGAGAAGGAAAGGTCAAGGGATCAGTCCCTTGCTGGGTCAATGGTGATGGTGCCTTTTTTCCAGTTGATGCTGGGGTTGGTGGTGGTGAACCAGGGGTGTCCTAGGATAACGTTCTCTTTTCCGCCATTCATGATATAGAAGCGGATTTTCTGAGTAATGTCGCCAATCTTAATGAAGAGGATGGCTTCATATCAGCATTCTGTGTTGGTGGATTTGTTGGCGTTTCGGATGAGGAAGGGGAAGGGGAGTTTCTTGGTGGGGACGCAGTTTCTTTTGACAAAGTCCCAGTTGATGCAGCAGATCTGGGCACCGCTGTCCAGGAGGGCAGTGGTTTCAACAACTTTTAGAGTGCTCTTGGACGTGATGAGTTGAATCAGAATGTACAAGGAGTGAGGTTTCGATTCGGTCTGAGATACGGTTACATTGTGTATGGAAGCTACTTGCGTTGGGGAGTGCTTCCTGTCTAAAAATCCTGTTGGTACTTGGCTAAAGTGGAGTCCAGGTTGGTGGAGAGTCGTCCGATGATGACTTCTTCTTCGTTGATTTCTTGGATAGAGGCCGTAGTGGCTTCTACGGTTCCTACCTTCTTGGCAGGTGGGTGGAGATTGGAGCGCTGTGGGAGGGGGGGAGTGGTTCCAGGGCATTCTCAGGCGAAGTGGCCCTTTTTATGGCATCGAAGGCATAGTCCTTCTTTGATGCACTTGGCTCGTTCTTCAGGGGAGAGGCAGGTGAGACAATCTATGTCCTGTTACACTTGACTCGGGTAGAGGCGAGCATAGACTTGGGTACAAGGGCAATGTCATTGGAAGCGTAAGCTTGACCAGACACGAGGTGATCTAGAGACGTAGGTCTGACTAGAGGGGCTTGGACAAGATGTGAACAAGGAGGTTGAGGAGGTCGGCTAGGCGAATGATGAGACAGACTCATAGTAGGCAATCAGCTTGGTGAATTCCCAAGTAGAAATAGCTTAGGTTACATGTGTGCATGTAACCAGTATTTAAGGAGAAAGGGAATGCACACAGACCAAGAATGGAAAAGGAAACTATTGTTGAGATAGGAAAGGAACATTGTAGAACAACGTTGAAGATCTGTGACTAATGAAGAGAGATAAATGCTACTGGGTGGGAGGAAACAATGATGAGAAAGTGATGAGTAATCGGCTGATGTGAAGAGAAGGAGTCATCATAGAGGAAAAAGAGACGGTGTCCGTGAGAAGAAAGCAGAATAAGGGGTGAATCGTAACAGCCTCTATCCGAGTCAAGCGTAACAAGCCCCATACCGATTGGTGGCCGATTCTGCCTTGCCAGCTTGCTACTTCTGCATGTCATCTAATGTTAATATATAATAATGTCGAAATGTACTACTCACCCTTTCTGTCCTTTCTGCACTTTAGTGTCAAGCGGCATTTCTACTTGACCAAGACCCATTCCTATTGGGGCACGGTGCTGAAGGGCTGATGTATCAGGAAGATTGCTAAATCGCAAGTTAGTATATTATTTGACACCCAAGATGGAGCATACCCTTGGAACATCAGTCTTGGTGTGTTTTTTCTCTGACTCTTTGTATTGAAGGCTTGGGCTGTCGGCAAGTTGTTTCCAGAATCAGTATCTAAATTGAGCTGATTGGACTCATTTGAACGTTAGGCAATACAACATGGTTGGAAATCTCACCACAGAGCACGAATCATACATGTCTATCCATGTTGAATTCGGTTGTGTGAAAGATGAGAAGTAAGTCGATAAATGAGGGTATTGGCTACACGAGTGGACATTGTGGGAAATTTTGTGACACAATAATGGAAAGCCACCAATTGTGGGCCCATGCAAACAAAGCATGTAGCCGAATGACCAGTTTCTCACTTCTTTCCCTCTTACCACCACCACAACGCCAACAAACCAATCAAATGCCTTGCACCATTTAAACACCATGTCTACTGAATTCCAATCCTTTGCCCAGGCAACCATTGATGACGCCGGCAAAACGATCATCGTGATTTGCAAAGAAAAAGTTGTCAACCCGACTAGAAACAAGCCGGAGAGTTGGGACAAGGCGATCCCATTGCTAAAGGACCAACTGGTGTGTATCCTATGTTTTTTTGGGCCGAACCTGTTATTGTAATATGCTCCACAGGATATTGTGAGCTCCGTCATCGGTGGCAACATCACCCTACCCAACTTTGTCATATCCCTCAATATTGAACTGGTAGCAATGGCACAGCAGGGCTCAAGATGGCCCCAATGGAATACTATTCTCACCGGCAACCTTAGCAGTGATCCTAACCATGACTGGATTCAATACTTCACCAGCACTGACAGCGCTGGTATCCCAACCACCTCACTGTTGAAAACAACACCAACCCTGATTCAATACTCTCCCATTGCAGGCCCATCAGATGAATGCACCACCATCCCCTCCAAACTCATCGAAGATCAGCCCCCTTCTCCCATCACCAACCCATTCATTTGGTCCATCTATGACCCTGAAACGATGGAGAAGATGACGACGATGACAAACATCCCAAGAGCTCTGCTGGCAATGGAAACAATGGCGAAGCCATCAGGACTGAAGGTCAGTCCCCCTAAATCGGCATTAAAAAAGAAGGGGAAAGGGAAACAACATGCTGATGATGCTGGCAAAGACGATGCACCACAGGCACATCCTGCATCTACAGAGGGACCGAAGGGGAAGGGGAAGATGAAGGCGGTCGACAAGACAATCAATGAAGCTGAAAAAGAAAAGGAGCCATCAAGAGGGTGAACAATGAGATGGGCAGTGTCCAGGAACCGTCCAGCATGTTCGGCGAGTAGAGGCTGGTCAGTTGCACAGGGTCAGAAAGTGGCAGATGAAAAGGAGACGCCGGTGCCCTCAGAATCAGCTCAAGCTTGCGAGTATTGCACCATCACGAAGGTTGCTTGCATGCCTGTCAACAGACATGCCTGCACGCAATGCCACAGGTTGAAGGTGAAATGTTCCCATTGCAGCAAGATCGGCAGGATGACAAGAAAATGTGGTTGGTCAGTCTCTCACTGGAGAGCACCATCAACATCAAGACCGTCGACCCCTACCACCAGCACTCGTCCACCCTCCACAACACCGACATCTCCGTCAAGGGCATCCCAATCACAAACATTGGCATCCAAGCACGATGTCAATCGGCTGGCTGCACCACTGCCATCAAAGAAGCAGCATGTAACTGCTCAACAAGTAATGCTGGCGGCATTTGGCAGCACCCAACCTCAGGTGCTGACGATAAGAATTCCTGGCCAGCAGGGTTGGTGTGCAGGTACATTTTCATTATATCATGATTGTTCCATACTAATATTTGTAGTTTTCGATGGTGTCCATGTGCCATCCATCGGCAGAGCAAAAAGACATTATATTCCGACAGCACAATCCCCCCTTCTGTTACGGTTGTACTGTTGCGTCAGTCCGTTTTTCTCTTTTCTTTTGCTTACTCCGACCCCGGCCCTTGCTGGGAGCACTACTTATTCGTTGTATCGCTGACCCGGCAGCTTCTTTATCCCGCCTTCTGGTCAGACGCCGTTCCTTCCAGTCCTA